>JAODAL010016312.1:0-81056 GCA_025379985.1 Phyllomedusa bahiana
AGTAAATTTTTTGGGACCCACCCGCAAATTCCCCAAAGCCAAAACTTTTTCTAGACAATGTTTATACTACAGAAAAAACGGGAAATGGGAAACCATTAGGGTGTTTAGCACGCCAGATTTTCTAAAAGGGTTTCCAACTCCCAACCCAATTTTGTCCAAACGAGTCAATGCTAGGGAAAGAGTACTTTATCTGCGATAATTTTTTTCCCAATGGGGGGTCCCCCCACAGTTTTAAAAAACCCCCCATAAAAAAAACTGGGAAATCAATAACCATCCACAAATTTTAAAGGGAAACTTTTTTTAAAAATTACTGCAATTATAGGTGGATTTATATAAATTTTTACCAAAACAAATTGCAAGTATATATTTTACAGTATACACATATATATCCCCAAACCCCCATCTCTCTCAATAGCCAGACATTAAAAAGGGAAGGGAAATTTATGGGTGATGATACGGACGCCCCTTGAATAAATTACGGGTTAAAAACAATGATTGGGCCCAACCCACCCTTTCCCTTTTTGAACCATTTTACTGTATGGGACACCATAGTGTCTCTTGAATAAACAAAATATTTGCGGGATTTTGGGAAAGAAAATTAAAAAACGGCAAAACTTTTGTTTTCACTCATCCCCTGAAAAAATTTTCCGGGAGAGCATTTTTTATCTTATCCGCCTTTAAACATCCTGTTCCATTAAGGACCAAGTAACTTTAACTGTCAAGTTGAGGATGGAAGCCGCCCGACCGCCCCACAAAGTAAGCAAAGTAGTAAAATTTTTTACCGTTTTTTACCCCATAGAAAGTAGTAGAAGAGTGAAGAAATCGGGCGATACCTTTTAAGGCTAACGGGGTATTTTTTGATGGAAACTTTCGAGAGAACTGCTCCCTTTTTCCCAGACAGGTTTTTAAAACAAGAAATTAAAATTAACAGGCTTTTTATACACACAAGACAGGGGACCTTAAAAAAAAGGACCCTTAAAATTTTCTTAAACAAACAAAATGCAATAAAGCAAACAAGCCTTTAACAACAGGTCAAAAAATTTAAAAAAAACGGGAAAAACTTGTAAAGGCATGACAGGGGGTCGTTAAATCTGCCGTTTTATCCCACCCAACACGTGAAATTTGGTGGCCTTTCCCCAGTTCAAAATTATTTTGACATGAAGCAGCGGGGAAAATTTAACCCATTTTGCAAAACTAAAATTTTTTGGGCTTTAAATTTTAAAATTTCCCCATTCCTTTCTCTCCCTCGCATCTAAAATTGCCCTTTAAAAACCCCATAATCTTCAATTTTCCCCAATACAGGGGTCCCTCTGGAAAAGGGTGTTTCCCAATTTGGAAGACCCGTTCTACGTTATTAATAGTGAATCTGTGGGAGCAAGCGCGGGCGAGTCTCTGCCCTTTTTTCCCCCCCACATAAAGCCTGTGGGGGGCTTTTGCGCAAAACATGACAATACACCACATTCCCTAGACCTGCGGGAAATGTCCCCCTAATTCTGTGCACCCTGCTGGGACGTGGGACAGGTACACTGTCGCAGGGGTGGATGTGACTGCGGGGACTTGAACCTTTTTTTTGCAGGCAGGTGGGGTGCCATTTTCATTTGGGGCCTTTACAGGCCGCTCCACAATAATACCCCGCGGTTTTGGGGGTTTGCCAAAAGGGAGGGGGAGAGGGGGGCCCGGGAAATATTTTCTTTGAGTCTATTGTCTCTATTTAGCACAGGTTGAATTTCCCGGGGCAAACTTTCGTAGGATCTCCACGTGGTTAAGGTTTACAACTAGGGCACTCGTTTTTCCTTCGGGTCCCCCTTTGTATTAAACAGACTGTCTCTGGAAAATGGGGGCCCCGTTTTGGTTTGTTTTAATTGTCCGTAAATTTTTTGGCCCTTTTTAATCCCTTTTGGAAAAATGTTTTCCCTCAGATCCGGGAGGTTTTTTGTCCAGGTCTGTCTGTTTGGGCAAAAAACGATTTACCGTATGGGCCTGGCGAGATAAGGGATTGCTTTGTTTC
Source organism: Phyllomedusa bahiana (assembly GCA_025379985.1). Classification (NCBI taxonomy): domain Eukaryota; kingdom Metazoa; phylum Chordata; class Amphibia; order Anura; family Hylidae; genus Phyllomedusa; species Phyllomedusa bahiana. The sequence continues at coordinate 2,009 of JAODAL010016312.1, forward strand.
TTGGGGGGGAACTGCCCTTTCCTGGGGTAGGCCTTCTGCCCTGTTTTTTTGGTGGTACACTGATGTGAGTAGCCGGGTTTTCCCTTTGATGTTTATTGTAGAATCCAAAAGTGGTTTTTTGCTCCTAAGTAGGAAAAAGCGGGGTTAAAGGGGGGGGAAAAGTTATTGAAGTCATTAGGGAAATTAAATTTGGGGGGCCTCCCGCCCCATCCGAATAAAATTGATAACATCGATTTTAAGGGAGGTACATCAGGGGTTTTGGGGGGTGCATGTGGATAGATACCCCCCTTTCCAGTTCAGCCAAAAGGTTTGCATACGGGGCCAAAACGGCCCCTTTAAAATTTTCCCCCTTTTCGCTGTGAAAAAGGGTCCTCCCCAAAAATTTAAAATAGTTGTGGCTGAGTATGAACGAATACGGGTTTTTTGGTTTTTTGGTTGGGGGGTTTTTAAGTTTCTCCGGGTGTGTCCGACTGCTGCAACTCCATCCTTGGGGGGAAAATGTTTTTTATACAACGTTTCTACATCCAGGGTTCCCAAAAGGGTGCCCTCGGGAAGTGGACCGAGGGCATTGATTTGTTAAGAAAAACCTGGTGCCCCTGGTTTAACTAGGAGTATCTCTGACCAGGGGGTTTTTGGGAATTTTCCACCCAACCAAGATTTTCTCTTTCAGATTTTCCAATCCCCCAGAAATAAAAGGCCCTTTCCCGGGGTTGCCATCTTTTTGGCCCTTGGAGAGCATGAAAAGCGGGCCCGGGGCCGGGAACCCCCGGGGAAGGGGGCCCCCCCCCCCCCTCCCCCCCTGGACCTTGATTGGAAATTTCCCTTTGATCATATTCTTTAGCGGTTTTAAAATAAAGTCCTCTGGGGGACACTGTTAATTTTTGGATAATGGGCGGGGTTTTGGAAAAGGGCTGCCTGTTTGTTTTCCGGAAAAAAGTCAGAGGGGTTCAAAAGACTTTTTGCCCCCCTTTTGGGTCAGTTTTGGTTTTTTTAAATTACGTCCTGATTTTCTTTCGTGGGGTGAGGGCCCCTTCTTTTCCTGCGGGGTTAGGGTTTAAACCTTTTTCTTTTTTTTTCCCCAAAAGATCCAGTTTTTAAATTTTTTGTTTCCTAAAACAGTCAATGTTTTTTACCATGTTTCATTATTTTCCCCAAGGCTGGGGGGTTTCCCGGGTTGTTTTTTTGGGGGGTTTCCTTGGGGGTTTGTTTCTTCAGAGTCCTGCTGTAGGGAAAGGTTTTTGTCATAAAAGTTTTTCCCTCAGTCTAAATTTTTCTGAAAAAACCCCCCAAAGTCTTTGCAGATTTTTAACATGGTCATTGAGTGCTGAGGGAAAGAAGGAAAGGGGCCTTTGGAAAACCGAAAATTTCTTGTTTTTTTTGGCTCATAAGGGGAAAAGGGTTTCACAACACAGGTCTGCTGACTGGACTGGTGCTTTTTGGTTTTTAGTAGTAGGGCCTTTTTTTCTCAGTCTCTGGAGCTTTTTTTTCTTGTTTTTGATAAGCATGTCCTGCAATTTTCCGGGAAAAGTGTGGAGTTTGGGCCTTCATCTCCTCTGTGGCATTTTCCCCGTGAAGTCTTTAGGGGCCCGTATCTCCTCCTGTGTTTTTCTTTCCCCCTTTTTATAAGGGGAAAAATTTTTTGGGAAAGTAGTTGCCAGCTTTTTCCCAAAGTTTGAAAACATAGTTGTTTTTGCCCAAAAAAAAAAAATCGGGTGTTTTAGGGGTTTTCCGGTTTTGGGTTATGCAAGGAAGCCTTTTGGGATGATCTTTCCCTTTTTTGCATTTTGTTTAAAAAAAGATGTCGCTGTTGATTTGGGAATTTTTAAGCCGGGTTTTTTAATTCCATTTTTGAGCGGTACATTGTGGTATCTTCCAAATTGCTAGTATATAATGTTGTCCCGTGTTAGCCTAAAAAGTAGTAGAAGAGTGAAGAAATCAGGCGATACCTTTTAGAGGCTAACTGAGTATATTGATGGTAAGCTTTCGAGAGAACTAGCTCCCTTCTTCAGACATGGTGATATACAAGAAATTGAAAATTCACAGGCTTTTTATATACACACAATGCATTCTGGAGATAGATAAACCCTCCCCCCCTCAGAAATAAACATGTAAACCCACAATTGTAATATATTACAAAATACAAGAAATTAAAAATGTGCAAAATTGTAAACAGCCCAAAAATGGGCTCAAGTCCTCCATACCCCGGGAAGTGAAGGCAACATTTTAACCGCATAGAACAAAGACTAAACAGTTCTTCTCCAACCACCCCCTGCTCCAAAAAAATGTATTTTAAATAAGAAACATAGAACCGGGTTGGAGCAGGACGAAAAAAATAAAACAAAGGAAATCAGAGAGGGGGAAATGAAGAAAATGTGTACAATGGTGATCACTTATCTCCCCGGAATCCCTGAAGCTGCGCTTTGAATGGAGGATTCATTCTGGCCAATCCACTGCATAGCGTCTCTGGGGTTTCAAAGAAATGCGTAAGTTTAACGCCCCACACTCCGGAGTCTGGCTGGGAATAGCATGGGGTATTGCACCCGAAGCGCCCGGACCGCCTCTTGACATCCGGGAACTGCGCTCTTCTTTTTTTGAACCTCTGTAGAGAAATCCGGGTAGAAGGAGATCCGACAGCCGTCTACCATAACGTCCTGCTGAAGGCACGCTTTGCGCAGTATAGTGTCTCTATCTTTAAAGGGGCAGCAGCTTAACCAGCACTGATCTAGGCGGGGCTCCTGAGGGAATGGCGCATTGGGACCCGTGTGCGCCCTCTCAACTGCAAACAGAGAAGTAAAGGAGTCCTTTCCAAAGATATTATGAGCCAGTCTCAAAGAACTCTGATGGGTTGGGCCCTCTGTTTTTTTGGGCACTCCCACGATGTGCAGATTGTTTCTGTGGGAGCGATTCTCCAGATCAACCGTCTTGGAGAGTAGTGCCTTGAAACACCTGAGAAGCGACTCCCAGTCCCGCTGCATAGGATTGAATTGATCCTCCAATCACTGATTCTGGTTTCAGCAGCTTTGACCCGCTCAGCATATCTCTGCATATCATGCCGCATGATGTTGATATCCTCTTTAAGACCACCAACTTGTGTAGTCAGGGTGGATAAAGCAGTATGGCATTGGTGAACAGCTTGAAGCACAACCCTCAGCGTAGGCTCCTCTGTATCTTGCTGTGCTTGTAAACTAGGAGTGACCTGTGTATTTGTTTTAGGTCTGGCTCCTGTATGCATGCTGCTGGCACTTATCTCTTCCTGTGCTCTTTGCTTGTCTGTCACAGCTACTGCTTGTATATTTCCAGCATCCTGCTGTTGCTTACTGGAAGACTCTGTGCCAGAGGAAGATGTGGAAGGGTTGTGGGCATATTGGGCTAATGGGGCCAGTGTCCCATGCGGTACCTCTGCTTGCTTCCCTGCTGTTTTTGCAGAGCCACGCTGTCCCTGGGCTTCTTGTTCAGCTCCACTCTCCACCTTCTGTGGCTCCTTGTTGCGGCGAGTCATCACAACAAAGGTCTGGAAAGTGACTAGAATACTCCAGTGAGTATGAGAGACAGCTCTGCTTGTTGTCCACGGAGTTTGTAAGTCCTATGCCTGCTCCAACACAGGATTTACAGGAGCAAGTGCTGGAGCTCCTCTTAGATGCTGCCGCTCAGCTTGCCAGTCAGGCTCCGCCCCCCGAGCAGATTGTTTGTCTAGTGGGAGCTGTACTATGTTTCATTCGGTTAATTGTTAGATCACGCTGACAGGCAAGGAGTCGGCCCATGCTATTGAACCTATGACCTGTCAAATTAACTCCTTGTGGGGTATTTTCTGTTTTATGTGTATTGAATGTTTTGGAGCTGATTGAAAGCAGAGCTGGGACACAAGGTGTTAAGCCAGCTGAGAACAGAGCAGAAATGCTCTGTGATTTATGAGAATCTCCCCTGGGAGATCTAAGTCCCTGCGGTGGGAGCAGGAGACTGGTCAGCTGGCTTGGAGGAAAAAAAGCATCTTGTGATAAAATTGAGAATTCATTTGATGGTGGAATCATGAATTCAGGCTTTCCTTGGTGTAGAGGAAGGCTGAGACAGCTGCCTGAAATCGGTTTTTTAAACTGATTGAAAGCAGAGCTGGGACGCAAGGTGTTAAGCCAGCTGAGAACAGAGCAGAAATGCTCTGTGGTTTATGAGAATCTCCCCTGGAGATCTAAGTCCCAGCGGTGGGAGCAGGAGGCTGGTCAGCTGGCTTGGAGGGAAAAAAAAGCATCTTGTGAAAAAATTTGAGAATTCATTTGATGGGGGAATCATGAATTCAGCTTTCCTTTGGGTAGAGGAAGGGGAGACAGCTTTGCCTAAAAAGGTTTTTTTTTTAAACATTTTGATAACTCTGCGTCGTGAGTCGTCGTGTGTTCCTGCAGATAAAAAAGAAGTTTTTGGTTTGGGGGTTTTTTAGTTTAGGCACAGCGCCATCTGCGGGGTTTAGAAGTTAAAGAAGTTAGATTAAAAACTCATTGTTGATAGAAGAAATAAGTGAAGTAAAATCTGAAGAAATTTCAAATACTGAATGTGATTTATGACCTCAAAAGTATTTGTATAAAGAATGAAATTCTGAGGTTGAACGAAAGAAGGTAGAAATTTAAGGGTTTTGGAATGTTTTTAAGGGTGAAATCCGGGTTACTTTGAAACAAAGATGGATTCAAAGAGAAGGGGGGGCCCTGGGGGGTGCAGCTTCCCAAAGGGGTACACCCCCCCAAAGAAGTTTCTGAAAAAAAAGGAAAGGGGGAATACTGTGCCGACCCCTTAATGGTGGGGGGACTTGCCTGGGGGGGGGAGAGAAAAGTTGGGGTTGTAGACAGAACGCTGAAACCAAATGGGGAACCCCCGCTCCAAACAGCCCACCTTTGTCAAAAGGGTCCCCCCTTTTGCCCCCTTTAGCCACAACCAAACGTTTCCAAAGCCCCCCCCGTACCCCCAAAACCAAACCTTAACCTTTTTGGGCCCCATTTTCCCGCCCCCCTTTTCCCAAAGGGTTAAACTTCCTTTTTTTTCCAAAACCCCCCTACGGGTTTTCCCCATCGGGAGTCCACCTTTCTTTTCCTTTCTTTTTTAAGGGCCCGCCCTTCCGGGGGTCCCATTTTTCATTTTTCCTGGAAAATAAAAGTTTGGTTTTAAACAAGGGGGACTTTTAATTTTAATTTAAAAATTTGGCCATACTGGGGATTATGGGGTTACCAATCCCCCAAAACAGCCCTAAAAAGTGGAGAACCCCCCCCATAACAGGGGGGAAGGGGAACCCCATTTTGGGCAGGCCCCTTAAACCCTAGGTTTTTTTAAAAAGGAAGACGTAAACCCCCTTTCCCCCCGAGGATGAGCCATAGGAACCAAGTCAAGCAAATAGTCGGTTTTGCGCTTGAAAAGGGGGCACACCAGCGACGCCACTGAAATAGCACACCCCCCGGGGGGAAAACACTAGGGGGCAGCCCAACCTAAAAAACCAGGGGAGGGGGGCCTCAGGAATTGACACGGCAAAAACCCCCCTTATTCACAACCGGGGCCTCACTGGAAAGGGGAAAGGGGTGCCGGGGGCCCTAACAATTTAGGTTAAAAAACCCACCGAAAAAGAGATTTGCCTTAACCCAAGAAAAAACCCGGGACCCGAGAACCAAAAACCTTTTAATGCCCCTATTAAACAAAAAAAATTTAGCAAATGTGAAAGAGGTTTAAACGGGTTTCCTCCAAATTTGTGGCCGGACCCTAAACAACCCGTCAGAAAAAATTTGGGGAAGGGGTCACTGTTTGCCTCCAGAGTGTAAGGGTTGTAAAACAGCTGAAAAAATAGGCTGGGGACAGACTTTCAGATCAGCGTTGCCCCTCCCTTTAAAACCCAAAAAAAAGGGGGAAATTGAAAAACCTTGCCCCGGAAAACCTTCAGTTGTTTTCTTTTTAAAAAAGAAAACCCCCTTTAGAACCCACTTTCCCCGTTGCTAAAACCAGTGGCCTTTGTGGAGGGGCCTCTTAACCCTTTTCGGGAAGAGATAAAAAGGGTTTGGGGGACCTGATACAAGACTCTCCCCTTTAATTTGGGCAAAAAGGGTTCCCAAAAGGGGAAAACGAGGGGCCAATCTCCCTTGCGGGATATTTTTGGTGAAAAAAGCCTGCTCCGGGAAAAATTTTTTACTTGGGAAACCCTGAGAATTTACAACCAAGACCCCCAACTTCTTGCCCGAAAAGGGGGTCCCCCCTTTGGAAAATGGGACCCAAAGAAAAATCAGGTGGCCCCAACTTTTTTCCTTTAAAGGCCCCTCCAATGAAAAAAGGGAACCCATTTCTTGAAAAAATCTTTGGGGTGTTTTTTTTTGGAAAATATAGATGTTAGGGAGATTTTTATTGTGAATTTTTTGGGGGAAAGGGAAAAATTATATAAAATGGATATAATTTGTGAAAAACAGGAAGAGGAACCCCCCCCACCCCAAACCCCCAAAGATTTACCCCTTTCCAAAGGCTGAAAGTTTTTTAAACCCCAAATTCCGGTCCCCTGCACTGGGCACCCGGGCCTCCAGAAGCCCCTTCCCAATTTCTTTGTATGGGAAAGGGAAGGAAAAGCCCTGGGAGTTCTGGGTTACAGGCCCATGGGGGCCGGGAAACAGACCACCGGGAAACCCTACTCGCAAGATTTGGAAACCCCGCTCAAGGGGGGGACCTTCCTTTTTTTAAAACAGCCCTGTAGTTCCCAGCCCAAGTGCTGCTGGAAAAAGGGACATGGGGGATATCGTATTTCCGACTCCCCTCACCCTTTCCCGGCCCCAAATTTGACATCTCCGCCATTCTAAACCCAGGGTTTTCTCTCATCAGCACACCGTCTCAGGTTCAAAATTCCTCCCCCGCCGGAAAAACTTCAATCTGCTGCCCTGTTGTTTTCTTCCCCCCACCCAAACCTTATTTTCCCTTTTTCCCCAAGGGGGGAATGAGGAGAAAAAGGAATGGGAAAGAATCCGGTGCACATGAAGAGGGGCCCTTTTTTTTGCTTAGAAATCATGAAAAATTTTTGACAACAGGGGAAATGCCGTGAGCAATCACACCATTTTTTGGGGAAGCAAGAAGTCCCCATTGCATAAGTCAGACCCCAAAAAGACGGCACATGACTTTTTGGCAGAGGGAAAACCCGGCCCAACATAGGGTACGGACTCAAGATACGCTTTCGGGTCGCCCAAATACTGGGGGACCTATTTGGGAACACGAGGATTTCCCACGGTTTGGGGGAAACCCCCCAGTGAAACATGGAAAAGGGCCTTTTCCCGGGTCCTGAGGAAACCACTGCTGCTCCCACGGAAAGGGGCCATACAAAGATGAAGCACATGGGAAGCTGAATACAGAAGACGAAAACATTTTGGCTGCCCAAGCAGCCACACGGGCCGCAGGGTTGAGAAAGGGGGAAGCAAGTCAGCTTTTCAGTGGAGGGGGGAAAAAAACTTACCCCCCCAACCTGAAAAGGGGGCTCGGGCCAAGATGCGGGAAAACAAGCCCACTGGGAAAAAGGAAAGTTTAAAAAAAAAAGAGAGCCAAAAGAACGAAAAAGAGGGGCTAAAATGGAGTAGTGAGGCACCCTTTTCCCCACGGGCGCAATACCCAGTGTAGGAAGGGGAAAACATGGAAGGGGTTTTTTCTGAAACAGGGACGTTTAAAGTGGAAAAGAAAAAAAGTCATGCCCTGACCAAAACAGCTGCCCATAGCTTGGTTAAGTCAGGAAACACCCCCAGGGATATTTTAGTTTCCTTTTCCCCAAAAGAGATCCTTTAGGCATGCCCCCAACCCTAGGGGAAAAATTTCCCTCCCCAGTTTGAAGCATAAAACGTTTGCTAATGCCCCTCTTATAAACTGCAGGGGTTAAAGGGGTTGTCGCTAATGCTTCAAAAATTTTTTCCTTTCCCAAAACTTAAAAACTTGCTGCTCATAAGCACAGCCTGGAGACGGGGTTAAAATGAAAAGTTTTTTGTGAAAAACCTAGAGCCATTTTTGGGGGGCCGAAAAACCAAGTCCTGCTGACCACGTTTTTTTCACACCCTGTCAAGGTGGCAGGAAACCCCAAACTGGATCCACGCTTAACACTGCAAGTTTCCCCCCCAGCCCCCGGGGGATGAGGCAATGGCTTCGTTTCTAAATTTAAAATTATTTTTGTTCCCTTTAATTTCCCTCGTTCAGAACCCAGCAATATTTGTGTGGGACGGAGGAGTACGGGGGACCCTCTTGCAAATTACGGGGGGGCGGGGGTTTTGGAGCACAGGGAAAACTGGGGGTATAAAACCCGCCCGGGCCTTTAAAGAGGAAAAAGAAACCGGGGAAAACCCACTACTCCCTAGGATGGGGTTGAAAAAGCGGGAACCTTCGAGAATGGGGGAAAACCAAAAAACCCTGCCCCTAATCTAGCAAATTGAAGACCCTCAGGAGACGAGGGAGGCTTTATATGTCCGGGGAGTCCATATATTGAGTGAGGGGTCGGGAAGTAGTGACACAAATCAGGGGTCAGGGGGGAAAAGGGAAAAGCCTCCCCAAACCCAAAGCGTTGACCCCCATGTGTTTAAGGGATGCTAAAGGATTTCCCAAGGGGGCCCCCGAGAGTTTAAGGCAAGGGACCAAGTGGCCGCGGTTTTAATCTCGCTACGATAAACACTGCTACCCGGGCCCAATTACACCTGCTGTACTTTTTTCCCAGAAATACAGGGGGCCCAAAGGAAGGTCACTGTTTTCCACTAAAAGCTAGATGATCCTCAGAAGAATTAAAAACGTAACTCAGGGATAATCACCCCTGGGAAAAGCGGTTCACTTCATGGTATAAAGGGTTTGGGCAGGGGAATTTCTTGCCCAGATAGGGATTGCCATAAATTTATTGTGTTGCTAATTTTTTGCTCTAATTTCTGTTTTTGGGTTTTCCCCTTTTTTGAGGAAAAATTTGTGAAAAACTGGGACCAACCAAATCCCAATTTTATGAACCGTTTTTCCCACCTGGCCTCTCTGAGACAGCGAAAACTACCCCACCCTGTCCAAAAGCCCACACCTATGATGTGTGGACAATTTAAACACAAATTTCCCTGAGAACCATTTGACGTAAAAGGCTTTCCGGGAAATTTATCTACCCCCCCTGCAACCCCCACGGTTTTCCCTCAAAAATTAGGGCCATAGAGGTGTAGGGGGAAACTAGGGCTATCAGGGACACGGGGCCGCCCCTTTTCAGGGGGAGGGACTTTTTCCCAAAAGACAAGAAATTGGGAAAAGGAATAAGGGGAAAAGGAATGGGGAAAAAGGAATTTGGGAAAAAAAAGGGAAAAGGGAAAGAGGGAAAAGGGGAAAAAGGAAAGGGAAAGAGGGAAAAGGGGGGGAAAAGGAATAGGGAAAAAAGGGAAAAGGAAAAGGAATAGGGAAAGAGGAATAGGGAAAGAGGGAAAAGGGAAAGAGGGAAAAGGGAAAGAAAGGAAAAAGGGAAAGAGGAAAGGGAAAGAGGAAAAGGGAGAGATAAAAAGAAAAAAAGTCTAAGGGGGGGCCCGTTTTTGGGTGGGAAAAAAATTATATATAGTGGATCCTTTGTGTCCCCTATTTTTAAAGTAAATTTGTTAGTATATTTCCTCACATATACAATATATATACTTAATAGCACACACTTTTTAAAAAGTACAGCATGTAAAACTGGGATGTAAACCTTTTTTTAAATTTAAAGTTTAAACAAAAAAAAGGCCGCCCGTAGTAGGGTTTTTTATAGGTTTTTTCGTGTAATTAAATGGCGCCCATCAGAAGTTACCAAACCCTTTTGTTTTTGGGCATTCCCGGGAAACGTGAGGAGGGGGTCTAAAAAAACAACCCTGCCAATAACCCTCCCCAGCCGGCTACATTGGGTTTCTTTTTTATCTACTCATTTTTCAAAAGGTATAAAAAGCCACCAAATTTTTTTTTTTAAAATCAAAAGCACTTTCATAGCAGCAAGGCATGTTTTTTGATGTGTTTTTTTTTCGGTCACCTTTTTTTATTTTTAAATAATTTTGGGAAACCCCCCCAAGGACAGATAGCCCCTTTTAGGCCCCACTTTTCCCATTACAAAAGCATGCCGATAATTGCCGGGGGCTGGGCCCCAAAATTACCCAGCCCCGCCCCCTGACTTACCCCTTTCCAAAACCATATTCCCTAGCTTATGCGAGGAAAACGTTTTCCCGAAGTCCCCTTCCCCTTTCCGTTTCCGTGAAACCCTTTCCGTTTGCCTACGTCCTTCATCACGAACCTTTGGTGCCTGTCCTGACCTTCCTGTTTGACCCCGACTACAAGATTGCCTCCTGACTCGGGACCCTTCGATGCAAACCCCCGTCTCCCCCAAGCAAGTACCCTCAAAGGTTTTGCGACCCTTGGAAAATTTTTTAAAACCCCAGCAAGCCAACCTGCCCCTTTTTTTGGGGGTTTGGGAATACCGTTTCCGGCCCCTTAGACTCCGCCCCCTGGCGGCTTTTTACCACCGGGGTTTCGTGGTCCCGTGGATCCACGTTCCCGGGCCCACCTTTACAATTTGGAATTTGGCCATGGTCCCCCCCCAAAGGGGCCTTTTCCCCTAACGCCGGGTTTACCTTACCACCATCGTGGCTCACAGATTTTTGCAACGGCTCAACAACTGAATTAGCTTTTCCACCATTTGGGACAGTTTCCTTTTCTGCCCCCGCACAACAGCAGTTTACAGTCCTCTCCGGTGGCCTCCTCTATGGCTGCAGTGGCGTCCGGTCTCAAGCTCCGTTTGTCCCTGCCGATGAAATTTGACGTGACTCAAGATCTGCAGGGGTGTCATCAAGCAATGTTCCAGCACAATGGAACTGGATGGCTAACCAGTTTCCAACTGAACGTTCTAAGGTGGCGTTCATGGTCAGACTTCTCTCCGGGAAACGCTTGCTTGGGCCACTACCCTCTGGGACAGAAGCGACCCAGTGACGTCTAGTCTCCAGGCCTTCTTGGCAGAGTTTTGCAATTGTTATTTGCGAGAACCTGCGCTGCATACTCAATGCCGAAACTGCGGCACGAGAGGACTTCCTCTGTCTGAATTACTTTGTTCAATTCCAACTTTGGCTGTAGGAACTTTCATGGAACGACGGCTGTCCCTATTTCCACGAACAAAAAAGGGGCTCTCCAGCCAAGTAAAGGATGTGCTGGCCTTGCGGGACATTCCTTCCTTCCTCCTCCCTGGGTGAGCTTATTTATATGGTAACCAGCATCGATGTGCGTTTTCACGAGAGACAGAAAGAACCCGTCACGAACACAAGCCCCTCCAGTCACACTCAGTCTGCCCCCGTCTGGCCTCCGTTTTTCAACAAGGCTTCCACAGTCGCCCCCACAAACTCCGGTTGAGGAACTTATGCAAGTGGATAGAGCCCACCTGACCCAGCAAGAACGATCACGACAGCGGGAGGAGAACGTATGTCTCTACTGTGCCAGTCCTGAGCACTTTTGACGAGACTGCCCACAAGGTCCAGGAAACGTACACACCTAGGTGTGAACAGTTCCTCTCCACGTCCGACCATGCCTGTGCAAATCATGACCGGTTTAAATGCGCGGGTTCAAGTTCCTGCCTTTCTGGACTCAGGATCAGCTTGAAGAACCTCTGGTCATCTCCTCAGTGAGCAGAGACCTCATGAGCGACTCCATCCAGTATTGCAAGGAACCAGTGTCACTTCACGTGGCGGCGTTGCACAAGGCGAAGATCACGTTCTATATGCTACCCCGTTCCTCCTCAGCAATTCTCCTGGGGCTTCCATGGCTGCAACGCCATGTCTCTATGCTTGACTGGAAGAGGGGTGAAGTAACACATTGGGGACTAGACTACCAGTCCCGCTGTCTTGTAATACCATGCCGAGTGCACCACCACTTCTCCACAGATGCCCTTAAAATCTCTGCCGGGCCTGACTGTGGAATATTGTGACATTGCAGATGTGTTTTTGGAAAAACAGGATCCTTCCTCCTCATCACCCATACGACTGCCCCATTGACCTGTTGCCCAGTACTAGTCCTCTCCTGGGCAGGGTCTATCCTTTGTACCCAAAACCGGGGCCATGTCAGCCTACATACTGAGGAGACCTCTAGAAAGGTGCTGTTCATCCTAAGTCCTCTCTCCATGCCGAGCCAGGTCTTTCTTTGTAAGAAAAAGGATGTGCCATCTACGTCCCCTGTATTGATCACCGCTATCATCAATAAAAGATAACCAGTTACTCAAAAACGCTACCCCTTTCGTTGGTTAATGAAATTTTCAAGGACAAGGGTTTCATAAAGCAACTGTTTAGAACCTAGCGCTGTCCCTGCCAATTGGTCAGCACCTATGGCCGGCCGCTACGCTGCAGGTGTATTTCACACATCTCATCCATGTCACTGACCGACACTGACAGCTATTTTCAACTATTTGGTCCTCGTTCCATATAGTTAGTTTTAGAGCATTTAGAGATCAGTCCAGTGTATTCATGACCAGGGTGCAGCCCCGCCCACCTGTCAATAGCCCCACCCACTGCTTACTGACCGCTTTCTACCTATTTATAGTAATAGATAGAATCAGCAATGGTAGAGTGTGTTTTACTGGAGTGTTGGAGCTAACACCTGCTCATGAATATACTGGACTCCTCTCTGGCAGAACAGGCTGCAAACTACTAGATCTGAGCATGAAATGCTCTAAAACTGCAGCATCTTACAGAATAAGGGACACAGCGCTGGAAACAGCAGGTCTGACACTAGCTTGTGCTGTCCTCAGCAAGGGGGGCACCACCTATGTGACAGGTTCTCTTTAAGGAAAGCCTGAGACTTGTTTTAATTCTATTCTTGGATGAACGTGGGAATAGACCCTAGAGCAGTGTTCCCCATCTCCAGTCCTCAGGACCCACCATCAGCTCATGTTTTCAGGATTCCCCATACAATGCACTGACAATGACATCACCTGTGCAATGCTAAGGAAAGCCAGAACACATGACCTGCTGGCGGGGCGTGAGGACTGGAGTTGGGGACCCCCGTCCTAAGAGATATCTGCAGACAGATATTCAGCTGCCACCGCATGTGACTGATGTGGACACTTCTGGGATGAGCTGGCCATACACATTCGCTACTGACAGCTATTCCTTCCCAGCACCGTACTCATGGATGATCAGGTGAGCGTGCATGTGCCATCCTTAGGGTGAGGGTAGTAAGGCGGCTTATCTCCTACAAGAACACAGAATCGAGCAGGTTGAAATCCGACGGCCCAATCCTTCTCTCCCCTGACATCATGAGGGGACAGGTGACCCCCATACACATGCTTGGCAGGACCTGCTGAAAACATCAGCTATAGTCTACATGTATATAGTGTGGTACCGCACCAGGTCACATAGAGTGCTATCATACACATGCTTGGCAGGACCTGCTGAAAACGTCACTTATAGTCCACATTTATCTAGTGTATATGGCCAGCTGTTCTCTCAGGCCCGTTCCAATCACAATGGGTGGTACCACACCCTCCCCATGTCACATACAGTCCTATACACCTGATGGACAGGACATAGTCCCTGCTGGTCCCGCACCCTCCCCATGTCACATACAGTCCTATACACATGATGGACAGGACATAGTCCCTGCTGGTTCCGCACCCTCCCCATGTCACATACAGTCCTATACACATGATGGACAGGACATAGTCCCTGCTGGTCCCGCACCCTCCACATGTCCACTTACAGTCCCTATAATACACCTGATATAAATGAAATAGTCCCTGGCACTGTCCCGCACCCTCCACCATGTCACATACAGTCCCTATACACATTTATGGAGCAGTGTGTGACAATTAGTCCCTGCTGTCCCTGCACCCTCACTCCATAATTCCATACAGTCCTATACACCTGATAGACAGGACATAGTCCCTGCTGGTCCCGCACCCTCCACATGTCACGATACATCCTATACACCTGATAACAGGACTTAGTCCCTGCTAGTCCCTGACTCCAATCACATACTGCCCTATACACCTGATGACAGAGACATAGTCCCTGCTGGTCCCACCCGATCCTCCATCACATACACCTGATGTGCAGGACATAGTCCCTAGCTGGTCCCATGGCACCGCTCCACCATGCACACTTACACCTTATGTACGGACATAGTCCCTCGCTGTCCCGCACCCTCCCCCATTTGTCACATACAGTCCTATACACCTGATGACACAGGACAATAGTTCCCTGCTGGTACCCGCACCACTCTCATCATTTCGACATACAGTCCCTAAAACACCTGATGGACAGGACATAGTCCCTGCAGGTCCCGCACCCTCCACATGTCACATACAGTCCTATACACCTGATGGACAGGACATAGTCCCTGCTGGTCCCGCACCCTCCACCATGTCACATACAGTCCTATACACCTGATGGACAGGACATAGTCCCTGCTGGTACCACACCCTCCACATGTCACAGTCCTCACCTGCGCCTGCAGATAGATGGAGACACAGTCATGTGACAGCCGCTCCCTCTCCAGTATCTTCACCCCCTTCAGCAGATGCTCCTCTCCCGCCGACATCTCCTCCGTCTCCGTGTGATTCACCCCCAGCCGGAACTCGATGACCGCCAGTCGTGCAGCCCGCAGCCGCCCATCATCCCCCATGCGCCTCCTCCCGTACGCGCACGCCTCCTCCGGCCCCATCCAAGCTGCCCTCAACCTCCCGCAGTAACTCCCGGGCGCGGTACTTAGAGCGGTACGGCTCGTTCTCCGGGTCCGTCTTGGAGTCGAGCTCGGAGGCAGTGACCGCCCGCTGGTAGGTGTCACACGCCAGCCGCCAGCTATCCGCCATGTTGCTGCTCACAGGCGCCGTCCGCGGAATACGGCAGGGAGGCGACTTTGCGACAGTGAAGAATGTAGAACGTTGGCGTCGTATCCGTGTTCTGTGAATAGAGTGTGGCGTAGACAGCGGGGGCGGTGCGTTACCGCAGGCGGGGGCTGCTCTGGTTATATAACGGTGATGCCAACGTATCACAACGATATTGTGTGAGCTTTATTAGGGTGCTTTCACACGGTGCGTTTTCTATGCGTTTTTTTAGTGCAGGAAGGCACAACAATTAATGCTATACATTGTTGCACACAAACGCATCCAAGAACGATTTTTTGTGCAGCAATGTACAGCATAAGGTGAGTTCTTTCACACGGTGTCGCCGATTCCCTACTCGTCATCGGTGCGTTTTTTTGATTGCTTTTTCAATACATTTTTTTTGGGCAAAGGAAGGTACAGCCATTAATGCGTCATTGCGCACAAAAATATCGCGTTATTTTTCCAAAACGATTTTTAGCCGTGATTGGGTGGTTCAGTATGTACACTTTAGTTGCTGTACCTTCCTGCACAAAAAAATGCATTGAAAAACGCATCAAAAACGCACCGTGTGAAAGCTCCCTTAATCGCTGTCCCCTCCTGCACAAAAACGCATTGAAAATACGCACCGTGTGAAATCACCCTAAGGCCTCGTTCACACGGCTTATTCATGGCGGATTTGTGAGAGCCTGATTGTGCTCACAAATCCGGCGTGAATAAGGGACCGGGGGCGGGGTCCCTGGATCGCGGCGGGGGGCGCGCCCCCGCCCATAAGACTGTCATTATCTACGGCGCGAACTCTGCCGGTAAAAAGTGTCTGGCATGTCACTTTCCTCGCCCTCCGCGGGGCGTATTCGCCGAGCGGGAGGAGCGAACGAATCCACTGTTCTCTATGAGAGCAGTGGTATTGACCGAAAATTGTAAAGGGACGGATTTGGCGCCGTACCATAAGCTGCAACTCCGGCGCGATACGGCTCCCATCCCGCGACGAAAGTTAAAAAGCTGTGTTAACGTTGGCCTAAGGGCGTGTTTCACAAGGCGCTTTGTGCCGCCAAAACACGCTCTTCCAAATCGTAGGCCCTAAAACCCCCCAGTTCATTACATGTTTTTCCTATGGTAAACCGCATTCTGATATCACATGCCGCATTCTGCCGCTGGCCTTGCCGCACATGATTTGAGAATCTCCTTCAGAGCGAGTTTCCAGCGTCGGCGGCCGCACGGTGTCGCCCCGGTCTCGGCGCGTTGGTGCGCGATTCCTCCGGCGACAGTTTTTTTGAGCCACTGCCTAATTAATTTGTATTGGGGGTAAACCTCGCCGCAAACCGCGGCCCAAACTGTGCACGCACCTCGCCGCGACGCCTGGCCGATAACCTCGGCCCGCGATTCGCGCCGTAACAACCGTGTCGGGAACAACGCGAGTTTGACGGCAAGGTTTGTGACGAGGTTTTGGCTGCGGAAACCATCGAACCCTTCGTCCAAACCCGCGCCAAAATCTGTCTGAGAACCAATGCCTAAACCCCTTAAGGAACCTGGCGGTTTTTTTTGACAACTTTCATTTTTCCCATCCTCGCGCCTTCCACCAAGCCATAACTTTTTTTATTTTTTCCCACCTACATTAGACACATAGAGCTTTATTTTGCGAGACAAGATGTACTTTCTAATGATTTATTCACTGTAATATAGAATAATACTAGGGAAACCGCAAAAAAAAGTCCAAGTGGTACAAATTGTGAAAAAAAAGTATTTTTGTCATGTTTGTGGTTGTTTTTGCTTTATTTATGGCGTGTCAATCTTTCGGTAAATATAATGTGTTATCTGTATTCAACAAGGTGATACGCTTCCGGCAATACCAACACATGTAGGTTTCCGTTTAAGTTTTTGGTACCGGTAAAAGAAATTGCCAACACTCCTCCTATTTTTGACATTTGCGCCGTGTCGCCCATTTTTTGCAACCAATAACTTTTTGTACTAACAACCTACGACGTCATGAGAGGGGGCATTTTAGCGGCCTTGTAAGTGTACTTTTTAATCACCAGCAGTTTGGAATGCATTCAACTTTTTTGCACACTATTTTATTCCAATTTTTTAAGTGACAGTGAAATTACCATAAAAAACGCAATTTTAGTTCTAGGAATTTTTTTTTCTGTCTACTTTGTTTCATCGTAAGGGAAAAAAATGATGTTATATTTTTATAGATCGACATTTTATCGAACGCTGCGAATACCATAATATGTGTAAACTTTTTTTATGTTTTTATTTTGTAAAATGTGAAAAGAGGTGATTTGAACTTTTTAATACCTCTTTTTTTTTTTGTACTTTAAAACTTTCTTTTTTTTTTTACTTAACATAGAGTCCCCCGATGGTACTTTACCACAAGGTGCCAACCGATCGTTAATACCAGTCTAATGCTTTGGCATAGACAATGCATTTAAGAAATGTACCAAGATGGCGGTTTCCCCCCCACTTCCGGTCTGCGAAGGAATTGGGTCAAACCGGACATTTTCAGTGACTTGGATCCGTTCACAATGCTCCCCGCTGCCATGTCCGGGTGTTAGGAGCACTGCCATCTAGTCTGTGGGATCCGATCCATGTGGAGAGAACGGTGCTTGGGCACCGTAACATCTCATCATTAACGCCGCAGTCATCTTTGCTGCCGCATCTAAAGTTACACAGCGGTCGTGTACGGTTGATGCCGCCCTGCCGTCGCTGGGAACTGTCTGGGCTGTTAGCTTGGCGATTAGCCACTTAACACCGTGCGGCTGTCTGGGGGGATGCTTTCTCTTAATAACTTTGTTTGAGATATTTCTACAGGATATTAACGGATCGTGTGGATTTTATACCAAATATGTGAGATTTTTTTTGTGTTTGTAATTATGCAGAATATTTTTTTTATAAATATAAATATACTATATAAATAATCTCATATATATCATATATATATATATATAATATATAATATATAGATATAGTATATATATTATATATATATATTTCTCTTTTTTTTTACACTTTTTTATGTGTTTTTTTTAAATGGCCTATGAAGGGAATATCTGTTTAACCCTTTTTTTTTTTTTTTTAACACTTAGTAATGTATTAGCATATTCATATATGCTAATCGACATATCTAATCTGTGTCCAGTCTGAACACAGGCAGTGAATCAGGGCTAGCACACAGGCATGGCTTAATAACAGGACTTTCAACACAGACAGCTCTGGGCCCACCTAGGTCCCCAGGCTGACTGTGCACCGATCACTACCTACAGAGCATGGAAATACCCTTTGAGTTGTGCGCTGCTGTAAAGCATCCCGCCTGCAATCAAAAGGTTAAAGCACCGGCTGCGGAGGTATCCGGTGCTCAGCAAGATGCTCCTGGAGATCAGGACTATTATACAGCCCCTGAATCCCAGCAAAGCTGCGGTGCCCGGGTGCCGCAAACCCCTAAATCTACAGTGACACCAAGAGACGTCGCTGTAGACGAACGACCCGCACCAACTGACGTCAAAAGTCGGCGGGCGGTCGTTAAGGGGTTAATAATCCGCATTCATCTGGACAGAATCCTCCACTGATCAACAAACCTGGCAGTAAATAAAAATTGTGCTTAGCACATGTAACGCTGGTTCTCTAGTTGTTATGAGGCTGATTTATCCTCATTTTCGATTATGTCACATTCCTTCCCCTCTTTCCAAGCGCCATAACTTTTTATTTTTCAATCTCCGTAGACAATGTCGTGTTCTTTGTGTGACGAGATGGTAACATATAATGTACTGGGAAAACAATAAAACATTGTGGGGTGGGACAGGAAATCAAAACACAATGGCTTCATTTTGCATGGTCAGTCTCTGGAGTTCGCTGCACAGTAGACATGGCGTGCATATTTAATCATATGCAGAGTCGGTACGATTTCAGCGCTATCATATTTAGATGTTTTTTTTCTTTACTTTCCATATTTGCTTTTCAGCCCCAGAGTACGACACCCTGAGCTTAGGAGTCAGTAAGCCAAAGCTCCAGCTCATACGTGGTAAGGGTGCGTTCACTCTGTATAGTCTCTATCTCTCTAGACTCCTCAAACTGCTCATATGTGACCTCAGCAGAACCGTCCATTCCAATCAGTTTTGGACGTTTTTTGACACAAAAACCGGTTGTAGTGTTTTTGGTCATTTTGCCTCCCCAAAAAATGAGAATAAAAAATTATTTTTAAAAAAAGGATACCCATAAAAAGTACTTGACGCAAAAAACAAACCCACACATAGGCAGAAAAATAAAAAAAGTTATTGGTGTCGCAGGTTTGTGGGTCAGAGTCGATGTCCATTTTGGTGGAGTCAGAGTCATTATAAAATGGACCGACTCCCAAAATATATAATAAATTGGTCCAGTGTAGTCTTGCCAGTGCTACTGCTACCATATTCTCAAGCCTCTTCAGATAAAGAGTTTTAATTGTGTGACTCAAAGTATCTGCCAGGTGAAAAAGAATCGGCTCCCATAGCAAAAAATTGGACCAGATTTCAGCAAATTTTTCGACATTGCTTTGCAAAGAGTAGAAAGATTTTCAGACCGATCATCAAAGCTGACTGTGGCTGAGGCAATGCCTTTATACCCTGACATTGTAGAGATGTTGCCTCCTGTGGTTACCCTACTATTCGCCCCCAATCCAAGTAGTGTATAGAGGAGCCGTTCTCTATCCTGGAAATAATGAGGATCAGATGTGAAAAATCAATCCTCACACTCATAGGCATAAGAACTAAAAAAAATTTGTTTGGTGTTCAGGGGTAGTTGGGTCAGAAGTCGTGTCTATTTGGTGGACGTTGGAGGATCTAGGTTCAATAAAATGGAACCAACGTCCTGACTCCCAAAATATATAATAAAGTTGGTCCCCGTTAGTTTCAGCGGTCTGCAGATTGCCAGGAGCAAAAGAAAGGGTTTTGCAGTGGCTATTCTTCTATATCTTCAGCCTCGTCAGATGAGGAGTTTATTTATGAAAAGGGATTTGGGGACAAGAGCAGGCAAAGCTTTTCTCAGGGGGAAAAAATTCCGCTCCCAAAAGCAAAAAAAATTGAACCCAAATTTTAGCAAAATTTTTCCCCTTGCTTTTAAAATTTGTAGAAAGTTTTAAAAAATTCTGTAATGTAAAGGGGGGTTTTAATGTAGAAAATTGAAAAATTAAATGTATACTGTATTTTTTCTTTTAAACCCTTCTTTTATTGTATCTAGAATTCCTGTAGCTAGAAAACCCCCCCCCTTTTGGGAATGGAAATTTTGCCGGGGGAGCCGCAAAATTCCACCCCAGCCTTTTTACTGTTTTTTTTTTCTTTTTTTTTTTTTTTTTACCAAATTTTTAGATAACTTGGGGTTTTTTTTCCCTTTTTCCCAAAAATTTTTATGCAAGGGTGTCTGAAATTTCCTGAGGGGCCCATGACCCCCCAGGGAAATTTAAAAACCCCCCCAGGCAAAACCCTGCCCGAGGTCATTGTTTTGTCCACAGAAGAAGGGGGAATCCCTGGGTTGCCATCTAGTGGGGTTTGGTTTAAAACAAAAAAAACCCTATAAAAACAAACAAGGGGTCCCCCCATCTCATTAATTCTTCAGCCCGTTTTAAAAAAGTTTTCCAAATATGAAGAGGGGGGGGAAAAACCGGACAGAGATTTTGGGCCCATAAAACACATGGCCAATTTTAAAAACTGTGTTCAAAAGCCTGGGGTTCAATTTTTGAAAAAGCGTGTTCCATTTTCTTTCAAAACCCTTCCCCTTTGATCTGAAGGCTGACCCTGTAAGTGTGAAAACTTCTAATTTTTTTCCCTTTTTTTTTTTATAACGTTTGATGCTAAAGTCCCCAAATCTTTTTAATTTTATTTTGTTTTTTGGGGAACACTGTACCTAATACTCTTAGAGTTTCAAGTAATAAGCTTAGTTTTTGTCATGCACGGATCCATTTCCCCTTGAAGGGTGTTTTTTTTTGTAGCTGCTGGAGAGCAGTGAGGTCCCGCTGTAAGCTTTTTTACGTGTTTTTAGAATATTTTTTGGGAATCGATTCCTTCCGCTGATTCCTTTTTGATTATGAAGGAGTGGCAGCGTTTATGCTTGATTCGCTACCTGATTGGAGGGGGCCCAAAGGGGGTAATCTCCCCCTTACAGTGGCCCCCAGTCACGTTGGTGAGTGTGTACTGACACATTCATAAAAACTGACTGTGGCTGGGGCAATTTCCCTTTTATACCTAGATTGTTGGGGAATGTTGCCCCTGTGGTAAAGGGTTTTGCCCCCAACCCAATTTAGTGTAAGAGGCCGTTCTCTCCCTGAAAAATTTGGTCAAATGTGAGGGGGTTCTATAAAAGGGAATTATGGGGCCCGAACTTTTTCTAGGACAAATTCATAGATCCACAAATGTTATTCAGGACGTTTTTTTTAAAGCTGTTTTTTTTTCCCCCTTAAGCCGTTTTGGTATTTAAATTTTTTTTAAATTTTTTTGTTTTCTAAATTTTATCCCAAAAAATTATTTTAACCAAAAGCCAAAAAAGGGGAACAATGTTTTGAACTTGGACTTTCGGTCTATATCCACATCCCCCTACTGCTTTCAACATGGGCCCGCCGATATCCCTTTGAACGCCCGGGCCCCCCGGGCCCCGGCGTTTCAGAGGCAGCGCTGCTGGTGTAAGCAGGAGGACCCGACGCTCCCTGCTTCTTCCCCTCCCGGGGCTCTGTGGTCACGTGGGCCGGCGCGGTGGGGTTTTACATCAACCCCCGCCCCCCGTGCTGAGCGCGAGGTGCAGGGAGGCACAGCCGGAGCGGGGCGCCCTTTGGGGGGGTGTGGACCAGGGAAAAGGGTTTCTTATTTTTCCTACCCCTTCCTGCCTATACCCCCCATAGCCCCTATAACCCCCCCATATGCCTCCTATGTCCCAAAGCCTGCTTTTAACCCCCCTAAGTGTTATGCCCCCCCTATGCCTGCTTATAGCCCCCATATGCATGCTTTTGCCCCCATATCCGCCCTTGCCCCCATATGCCTACCTATGCCCCCATTCCCCCCTATGCCCCCATATGCCTACCTTACCCCCTAGCCGCCATAACCCCCCATATGCCTACCCATACCCCCAAATTTTTAAACCTACCTAACCCCCATTTTAAACCCTTTTCCTTAGCCCCCATATGCCGCCCAAACCCCCCAATGCCCGCCAAAAACCCCCATTGCCTGCCTATAGCCCCATTGGCCCATAGCCCCCCCAGCCTGCCTATCCCCAATTTGCTGCTTAGCCCCCCATTGCCTGCCTTTGCCCCCATTTTTGCCTTAGCCCCCCCTTATCCCACCTTTTTCCCCCCTTCCTGCCTTTAGCCCCCATTTCTTTTTTATTTTTATTATTATTATTATCGTTTTTTTTTTGGAGCGCCCTTTTTTTTTTAAGGGCGCTGTACATTTCGGCGGGGGGGACATAAATAATTTGGTCAGACAATTACAAAGTGACAATAAGTGACTAACAATTGGAAAAGAGGGGAGGGTCCTGCCCGTTAGGGGTTACAATCTACAGGGGGGGGTGAAGGGAAAAAAAGGTGAGGGGGAGAATGTTTGTGGGGCGGGGGGTGCAAACGGTTTTTTGGTGGTTATAGCAATCCTGAAGGGGGTTTTCAGTTCGTTTGAAACCAGTGAGAGGGGGGAGGGGGGAGGGGGGTTTGGGGCGTGGGTTAAAGTGGGGGGGAAAACAC
This sequence comes from Phyllomedusa bahiana, assembly GCA_025379985.1. Taxonomy (NCBI): domain Eukaryota; kingdom Metazoa; phylum Chordata; class Amphibia; order Anura; family Hylidae; genus Phyllomedusa; species Phyllomedusa bahiana. Next base: position 24,505 of record JAODAL010016312.1, read on the forward strand.
GAGAAAGTTTTTTGGAGAGGTTATGTGAGGAGGTGATAAAGGAGAGCGAGGGGAAATCCCGTGAGGAGAGGAGGTTGGTGAGGGGAGGGAATTTTGAGATTAAGGCGAGATATATGAAGGGGAGAGGTTATGTAAGCCTTGTAGTCAAAGTTGCTGCTTGAATGGATTGCTGGGCAATAGGAGCCGTAAGGGAGTGGGGAGAGGCAGGGGGTGCGAGGGAGGGGTGAATCGAGGGCAGCGATTTAAGGAGGGTTTTGGGAGGGAGCGGGGTGCTAGCGGGAGGACAGAGGAGGATGTGCAGTAGTCGAGGCGTGGATGAGAGGGCATGGCCCAGCATTTTTTTGTTTTCAGGTTAAGAATAGCGAATTGGGAAATACTTTTAGGGGGAGGTGAAGGCAGGGTGAGGGTAGGATTGCGGTTTGAAGGACAGATTGGACAAAGATTACCCCAAGCAGCGGACCTGTGGTTGGGTGAGGATGTAGCCATTAAACAGTGATAGAAAAATCGGGGGGAGAAGGAGTGGGGCGGGGTAAGATAAAGAGTTTAGTTTTCTCCCGTTTAGTTTTAGGAGACGGGAGGGAAAGGAGGAAATGGGGGGACAGACAGTCAGGGGTCGGGAGAGAAGAAAGGTGACATCTGGGGGGAGTAGAGTTGGGTATCATCAGCTTTTAGGTGGTATTTAAAGCTGGATGCTATGAGCTACCGAGGCCAAAGGGGGATGAAAAAGGGAGTGGGCCAGGAAGACCTTGGGGGACACCAACAGGAGAGGCCGGGGGGGGGAGGTGGGCGAGAGTGGGAAGAAAACCTGAATTTCCAAACCCGTGGGTTTCCCGGGGGAATCCAGGAAAGAGCCAAGTCCGTGATGCCGAGGGAGGGGGGTGGATGTGTGCGGGGGGAAATGGTCGACAGTTTTCAAAGGGGAGGGAAAAGGGTTTTGGGGAAAAAGGCACGATTTTGGGGGGCGTGTGGCTTTGGCATTTGCTAGGCCCAAAATACCCCATATCCCTGCCTTATCCCCCAAATATGCCTCCCAATCCCCCCCATATGCCTTGCTATACCCCCCATATGCCTGCCTTTTCCCCCCCATATGCCTGCCTATACAGCCCCCCTTATGCCTCCCCTGCCTATACAGCCCCCTATATGCCGGCCTGCTATAAAGCCCCCCTATATCCCTGCCTGCCTGCCTATCCCCCCCCCTATATGCCTGCCTTTTACCCCCCCCTATATGCCTCCCTGCCTATACAGCCCCTATATGCCTCGTTCCCCCCAAAAAGCCTGCCTTTTGTACTTATATGGGGCCCTTTAGCACCTAAACCCTATATATGGGCCCTATAGCCCATTTTAACCCTGTTTTACCTTTTAATGGCTCCCTATAGCTACCTAACCCCTGCCTGCCATAGGGGAAATTTTGGCTACCAAATTTCCCTCCCTTGTTTATGGGCATTTTTGGCTACCAAAAACCTTTCCTATTTGGGGGCCCCTTTTTCTTTTAAAACCCCCTGCCTGTTTTAAATGGCCCCCATATAGCCAGGGGGGCAGGTGTTGGAAAAGTCAGGATTTGGGATATTTGTGTCTAAATCTGCGGGCCCAAGTGGTCGGGAGAGGTCATGTGATGGGGGGACGGGCCCGGATGCAAAAACAAAGAAAATAGTAAAGGGGAAGGGGCGGGAAAAAACGGCACCTGTGAGTCACAAGATTTTAACGAAATATAATAAACCTTATTTTGTTGCAGATCCTTTTGTACACTGCTATTTTCCCACTTTATGGGTCACTGTATGGGGAAATTTTCAGTTGCAGGGGCCTTTTGTACACTGTATCTACCACTTTATGGCACTGTATGGAGGAAATTTTTTCAGTTGCAGACCCTGTGTACCCCGGCTTTTTTCCACTATATGGTCAAGGGTATGGGGGGGTAATATACAGTTGCAGAGCCTGTGTACACGGGCCTTATTACCACTATATGGTACTGTAGGGGAGGAAATTTATACAGTTGCAGACCCTTTGTGTACATGGGGTCTACCACTATATGGCCCACTGTTTTGGAGGAAATTTTCGTCTGCAGACCCTTGTTAAACTTGGGGGGGGTTTACCAACTATATGGTCTCTGTTGGAGGAAATTTTTACAGTCTGCAGAGCCTGTGTACTTTGGGTTTGTTACCATTAAAAGGTTTCACTGTATGGGGGAAAAATATACGGGTCTGCGAGTGTGTAAAATGGAAATATACCAATATGGTCATTAATTTTTTTTTATATTTATTTTATTAGACGGGGTATTGGTTTTTGTGTACAGATCAGAAATTAGTGGGGGTATTTTTTTTTTTCTATGTGGGGGTTTAATTTGTGGTCGTGTTTGGGGGTTTAAAGGGCCTTAGTAAAAAGAGTTTTTGGTAAGGGTGGTTTATTTTATGTGGGATTTGATTGGAGCGGGTTGATGGGGGCGATGTATGGTGAGGTTTTTGCCCTTGTATTAATTCATTTTTTTTTTTTTCAAACCCGCTTTGCCCTTTGGAAACATGGCCCGTGGGAGGGGGGGGGGGCCCTACCCAAAAAAGTTTGCTAGGGGGCCCTGGTCCTTATTTAAAGCCCTGTAGACACTATAACCGGGAAATATTTTTAAGCCCCCTTAAAAGGTCCCAAACCCTTTTTGAACTCTGCCCAGTGAATTCCCTTGAAAATTTTCCCTTGGGCAAAAGAGTTCCCGTCTCACTGCTTTTTTCATTTAAAAAATTTCCCTTTCTATGTTTATGTAGAAAATTTCATTCCTAAAGACTTTGGGAGGATGCCCCCTTTTTCCCTAGATACAGCCTGGGGTTTAAAAAAATTTGGAAGAGATCTCTATTTTTGACCTTTGATGTTTTAAACATATTTATTTTGCCCCCCGGCTGTTTTTCTCTAAACAAAATTTTAACCCCCAATCTTGTTTTCTTTCTGGGTTTTGTGGGCCCCCCCCAGTCTTTTTTTTTTTTTTGTTGCCCCCCTTTTTGGCCTTTTCAAGCTTTCAATGTTTTTCATGTTGCACTGGTGCCAAAAACTGTAAAACAATATTCCATGTTTTGGTTAACGGGTGACTTGTATAATGGGGAATAATGTTTCTTCATGTGCCTCATGCCCCTTTTTTTTTGAACCATGATCCTATTTGCCTTGGAGTCTGTTGGGAAAAGTGTAAAATTTTTAATTTTAAGTCCCCCGGTTTCCCCAAGTCTTTCTCCATTTCATTTTACCCAGCTTTTTTTTCCTTTTTTAAACGGGTAGTCTTTAAATGGATTTTTTTTTTCCCCATGTTTTTTAACCCTTGGGGGCATTTATCTGTGTTAACCTCTTCGTCTTTCCCCCTGAAAGGGCCCCAAAATTACCCAGATCCCTTTGTAATAACACATTTTCCTCTATTGTGTTGATTACTTTACAAAAGTTTGTTTTCGTCTGCAAAGTTGATATTCATGTGAAAATCCTGTGAAAGGATCTTAATGAAAAAGTTGAAGAGGATAGGGCCCCAAAACTGACCCCTTTTGGTACCCCCCCTAGTAAAGCAATCCAGTCTGAGATGTACCGTTAATTAATACCCTTTGTTTTTTTTTATCAAATGAGCCAAGGTTTTTACCCACTTGCAACTTTTCCCCCCGTCCCAAACATTCTCTTTTACTTACCCAAACCCTTTTTTGTGGCCCTTTCAAATGGGTTTAGAAAAATTTTAGATATTTGACATCCAGTGCCTCACCCCCATCCAGTTAAGCCTTTAAATTTCCCCATAGAAACCCGATGAGATTTGTTTTGACAGGGCCCATCCTTCTTTAAAACCCCTGTTTGGGAAAGCGTTATTCCCTTTATTTTTAGTTTAGTTTCTCCAGGGTAGCATTTTCCCTGAAAATAAAACCCTTTAAACATTTTACCCATTAAAAGAGGTCAAACTTACGGCCCATAGTTTCCGGATCACTTTTTGAAAAATTTTTGAATTTTTGGAAAAAAATTTGCTATGCGCCCCAAACCTTTGGGGCATACCCCGTTATTATACCGTCCATAAATATTAAGAATGGGGGGGTTTTCTTTGACATTTACTTTTAAACCCTTAGGACAAGTGGGGTTTTTGCCCCTTGGCCTGGGGATTTGTTATTTTAATATTCTTTAGACGGGGCTGCCCTTTTTTCCTGGGGTTTTGGACAAAAAAATCCCTTTATGTTGGAATTTACCTCCTCCCCTTTTTTCAAACACCCGGAAAACTCATCCTCCTCGGTTTAAATTTCCGTGGAGGGAAAAAAGTGTTTAAAAGGTTTTTCTTTTTTTTTCATCGCCCCCTACTGTTTTCCCTCAGTATTTTTTCAAAAGGGGGCCCAAATTTTCTGTTTTAATTTTTTTTGCTATTTATATAGTTAAAAAAAATTTTGGGGGGGGTTTGTTTTATTTTCTATAGAAAATGTTTTCCCTCCAGCTTTGCTTCCTTTTTTTTAAATTTTCCCCAATTTATTTTTTTCCTTTTTTGCTTCTTTGTGCCTCTTCCAACCCTTCCGGGTTTTTGTGTGAAAAAGCTTTCTTTTTTTTTTTTATTGCCCCTTTTACATCCCTGTTGATCCCCTTTGGGGTTTTTCCCGTTTCTAATTGTTTTATTTCCCCCTAAGGTATGTACTCTTTAAGTTTGGGAGCTAGGGTGTTTTTAAAAATATCCCCTTTTTAAATTTTTTGTTTTGCCAAAATTTAAAAAACATTGTCCCCGCAATACGGGTTTTTTGGCCCCCCCCCCAAGGGAGAATAAAATTAGCCTTCCCAAAATTCAGGGTTTTTGGGCTCCTTTGGAAAAAACTCTATTGAAGGATAAACGGGGGGAAATTTTTTATTTTTATGGGGGGGTTTACTATTCCCAAAGGGGCCCCTTTAAACCCGGAAAACCCTTTTTTAATTGTCGGTCTTTTTAGTCCAATATTAAGTCTTGGGGGGCCTTTCCTCTAGCGGTTCTTGCACCCTTTGGGAAAAAGGTTTTTTATCATTTTTTTTTTGACAAAAACCTGGGTTTTTTTTGTGAGAGTACAGGTTTTTAGATTCCAAATTTTTTTGCTGGATGTTAAAGTCGCCCATAATTTAAAAACCTTTAAATTTGGGTAGCCGCCTTTATCTATTTGCCTGAGGGTTAATTTCCCTGGGTTCTGTTTAAATTTTGGGGGCTTAGCAGGCCCCCTTTTGTATTATTTTTGTTATTGTTACCCCCCCTTTTATATTTACCCCTAAGGGTTCCCATGTTCTTTCCCCGTATCCCCTTTTTCTTCCCCCAATGTTGGCTTCAGAAAAGGATTTTTACAATTTTTGAAAATTAACCTTCCCCCCCCCCGGGGCTTTACGGGTCCCCTTTTAAATAGACTGTAACCCCGTAAATTTTCCTCCCCAGTCGTAGCTCTCGTCCGCCATGTCTAAATTTTCCCCCTATGTAATTTTTTTTTTCAGCCTTTTTTAGGGGGAAATTTTGTTTCTTTATTTTTTTTGGGGAGACTCCCCGGCCTTGGTCAGCATGCAAATTTGAGATTTTTTAGTTTTTATTTTTCTCCCTGATCTTTTTTAAAATAAATTTCTTCACCCCCCCTCCCCCTCCACCCCCTGTTTTATTTTTTATAATTTCCAGCTCTCTATCTTTTCCCCATCTTGCAAAGCTATATATGTTTTTACCCCCCCCCCAGTTCCCCCAAATTACCCCCAAAAAAAGAGTAAACCCCCCTCATCCAGCCATCGTAGCGGTCTCTGGCAGGGGCGTTGCTAGGCTGTTTTTATCTGGGGCACAAAACCCCGGGTAATCTGCCAGTTTCCCCCAAGCTTGCTCCAAACCCCATGTGGGCCCCTGGGGCCTGGACCCGCAATCTTTCCCAAATGTATGGCGTCCGTGGAGCAATACGGTAAGGCTTCCGTGGAGCAGGAACGAGCGCTCCCGTTGGGGTTCCCCCGGGGGGCGGCACAGGGACGTGAGCTGGGGTTCCTGCCTGTGCCCGGGAAAAAGACGGAGCTGACGGGAACTTAGGGAGCGAGAGAAAGGGATACTGGTGTTTTTTATTTTAATATTCCCTTTACCTGTCTGCGATCTGGGGAGCCTTTACCCCATTTAAAAAATAATCTGGGGGCCCCTATTACCCGGGTAACTATACTGGGGAGCCTATTACCTGTTAATAAATATATAATTGGGGCCCTATTACCTATTAATAAATATATACTGGGGCCCTATTACCTGCCTACATAACTGGGGCGCCTATTCCCTGTTAATAAATATATAATGAGGCCCTATTACCTGTTAATAAATATATACTGGGGCCCTGTTACCTGCCTACCTATACTGGGGAGCCTATTACCTGTTAATAAATATATAATGGGGCCCTATTACCTATTAAATATATACTGGGGCCCTATTACCTATTAATAAATATATACTGGGGTCATATTATCTGCCTGTATATACTGGGGGCCATATTAACTGCCTATCTATATACCGGGGGCCATGTTACCCGATTAGCTGTATACTGGGGCCATATTACCTGCCTATATATACTGGGGGCCATATTACCTGCCTATATATAGTCGGGGCCATATTACCTGCCTATATATACTGGGGGCCCTATTACCTGCCTAGCTATATACTGGGGGCCATATTACATGCCAAGCTGTATACTGGGGACCCTATTATCTATCCTGGGGGGCCCTATTACCTATCTATACTGGGGGCCCTATTATCTATCTATATACTGGGGGGCCCTATTATCTATATATCTACCTACTGGTGGCTCTATAACCTTTATATCCACCTACTCACCTACTGGTGGACCTATAACCTTTATACTTACCTACTGAGGAGACCTATATACCTACCTTCTGAGGGGGGGATCTATAAACCTACCTAATGGGGGCATATACAGGAACGATGGGTGATTCCCCATCCCCCACAGCAGACACCTGGATTTTCTATCATCCCCCCAGCAGGTAGGTATATAGGTGCTGGAAAAGTGAGGATTCTAAAATGTTTGTGTGGTAAATTCTGCAGAGATGAGTCGTGGCCAGGAGAAGTCATCATGGTGGTCTGGGCCGGATGGAGAAGAGAAGGGAAAGTGAACGACTCCGATCAGAAAAGACGTCTCCTGTGAGTCACTAAATGTAACTACAGTGTAATCACTTATATTTCTGCAGAGCCTACATACAACTAGTAGCCACCACTATATGGTCACTGTATAGCATTAATATATGTCTTCAGAGTCTGTGTACAACTGATAGTCACATTTGGCGGTCGCGTTTGGTCAGGGTCTGGCAGTATTATTTGAGCCTTAAAGGAGTTGTCTCACTACAAGGATTGTTTTGTATGTTTACGATCTTGCAAAAACAAGTCACTTTGCAATAAATGTCCATTAGCAGTGTCCTACCTATTCCGAGATATCTCCTCTTGTATGGGCTGCATCAGCTCCTCAGGTTGCTATAGCTACAAATATGTTCAATCTTTCATGATAGGCTGCCAGCACTGGTTGCTATAGCTACAGACCTGGCTTCTACTGCAACCTAGTGGAAGCCAGTAAACACACCCCTGAATTCAAAATGAAACCAAGACTAAGGTAAGATGAATCAATGTAGTGAGACTACCCCTTTAAGTAGTAATAGTTTTGGGTCTTGGTTTTGTAGGAGTTTTTTTTAGTAACAATGATTCATATGGTATATTGGCTCTATGTATCGGTGTATTATTTGGTGAATCTTATTTAGGGGTATTACACTGTCATATGTAGGTGAGCCCTTTTGAAAAAGTAAATTTGTCATTGCTGATTTTCATTGTACAGTGACTGCTGAGGTGATGGACAGGATCTATGTGGAATATGCAGAAAGGTAGTGACAGGAACAGAAGTTTTTTTCTCTGTAAAAATACATGCCGCAGTTCACAATGTGGCATGAAAAATGCTGTGTGAACCCAGCCCTACTAAGCAAATGTAACACAAAGGGCCCAGGCCCCGGATGTTTTGGGACCATAGCAACGCTCCTGGTCTCTGGGCTTAGAAAATTGCCAAACTGCATCATGTGAGGCTGTGACAGCTGGAAGAATATGAAATGAAGTCTGTCCATTCATTATAAAGCCAAGAGGTGACGTCCAGGCAAAATATCCGAGGCAACAAGTCGGCTCATCACAGCGTTGGCTCGAGTTTGCAAAAAAGTATGAAAAATGGAAGATTGGAAAAGGGTGATTTGGAGCAATGAGATGAAAGTCAATAGACCGGGCTCTGATGGGTGCAAATGGGTTTGGAAGAATCAAGGGAAAAGGGGGTAATGGATCGAGAAGCTGGAAGAACTGTCAAGTTCGATGGAAGAAGCCTGAGGATGTGGGGAGGTCTCACAGCCAAAGATGTTGGATACTTGACCAGGGTCGGTGTTGATCTCAATGCTGAGCTATATGCGAGCATTCTACAAGATGAGTTACTCGAGTACTCCGGGTATGGAAAAGATGACATAGTGTTCCAGCAGGACAATGACCTGAAGCATACATCACGGTTGGAGAAGAAGTGGTTCAATGACAATGAAGTAGAGTTACTATATTGGCCTTCACAGTCCCCAGACCTCAACCCCATTGAACACTTGTGGGTAGAGTTGAAGAAAAAGCTGTATTTGTACTCAAGTCCAGTCTGCACCAACATTGAGAACATGTAGAAGAGACCTGGGATTAGATAGCCACCTCTATGGCTGTAAAGTTTGTCAATTGAAGTTTAGACTAATATGGACTCCTAAACGGAATTCATGATGGCATTGTAACCCTTATGGACGTATGACAGGTTTTATCATACTACAGTTGTTTACATTATCTACATTTCCTTGAGAGACTTTTGTAATCGCTAAAAAAGCAATAATGGCTAAATACATTGGGCGACATGTATGAATCCTGGTGCTGTCTGGCCAGTTCTAAAACACTTTAAGTCAGTGTACAATGCTCCAGAATGTATGAACCTGTTCTTCTGCAGGTCATACATACAGGCAGTGTAGAGCCAATACCACAAAGTCTGGCTCAGCACCACCTTTACCCTGGTCTGGCTGTTCTTCTGCAGATCATACATACAGGGCAGTGTAGTGCCAATACCACAAGTCTGGCAGGGGCAGACCCCCTTTAACTGTTCTAAAAAAGACTGCAAAAACCACCCGGAGCCTATTTACATCCAACTATTCCTTCAGCTGAGGGGGTGAGAGGAGGAAGGAGACCGAACGGTTCACTCTGCTGAAGCTCCGGGAGAGCTGTACCGCTAGGCGGAGCCACCGGAGTGATCCTCCCTGAGGCCGGGATCCCCGCCAAGAGACAGACTGACTGGCGCGCAGTGTCTTCTTCTTCGGCGCCCGCACCGACCCCAGTATAACCAGCTGACGGGGCGGCGAGCCCGGGACTGGCGGCGGAGGCCGTGAGAGAGGCTGGTGGCGAAGGACCCAGCGACATACAGGTACCGGGCGTGCATAGGAAGGGGAGGACCCCGGGTCCCGCGTGGATCTCCTGCTGGCTCAAAACCCCGGTGTTGCCGGTTCTGGAGGAGCGGGGAGCAGTGGAGGACAGCTAACACCTGCTTGCTCTCCTGGAAAGCGAGGCCACGTGGAGGCGCCATCTTCCCTTACTGGCTTGGGGACACGTGTGGGCGCCATCTTGCCCTGCGTGCGCGGGCTCTCTGCTACCCTGACGGGCCCCCTTGGCTGCCTATCACTAGTGACTGCCTGAAAGGTAGTCAAAGTCAGTGAAGTGTATGGTACACAAAACAACCGTCTGTGACTGCTTCTGGACTTGCTGGCCAGTACTCCTCTTGCATTCCCGTTATCCTCACTGAAATTTGGGGAAGGCACACAGCAGCAACCTTACACTGTGTTATAGCTAGAATACTTTCTGAACTGATCTTTGTCTCCCTCGTGTGGCGGCTGGCGGAGGAGAGGTGGAAGGTTACAATAGGAATAGCTGTCCTTCATACTGAATTACATCCTCAGTCAGCTCCTCTATATCTTGGTGGTCAATCCCAGAGGTTACAGACCGTGACCCCCAGAACCTCGTATGGTTACCAACGAGACTTTCCTGAGATATCTTCTGCATGGACTGTCTAGACCACATTGGTCTAATTAGTGAAAGATGACCCAGCTTTCCAGATGTTGATGTGTTAATCTAGCTGTGGTGCGGTTCGAGCAGCGCTGTTTTTAGTGGAGGGACTGCCTCATATTATTCCCTACTTGTGCCACGGGCCTGAACTTGCCATGCCTTCTAAGAAACAATTGGAGGCTGCAGAGAGACTGGCCGGTTTCCGCAGAACAGGGCCATGTGATACTAACAAGTCCTCTGCCTCCTCTCCAAGCACTCCTACTAGAGAACAACCGAACTCTTCGCAAGAAGCTCCTAGCTTAGACACCCAAAAAGTGCTGGAGGCCATCCACACCTGTCAGACCACGCTCTCCACACGAATCGACGAGATTAAAGTAGATATTTCCCTGCTTCGGCAAGATGCGCAAGTGCTAAGTGAGAGAGTTATGGAAGTGGAGCAGAGGGTGGGCGACTTGGAAGACCGAGCAAATCCAGTGGACGCCAAAATTTCTGATGTTACAGCCCAAGTACTTAGATTACGCCAACAGGTTGATGATCAAGAGAATCGGCTTAGGCACTGCAACCTGAGATTCATTGGTCTACCTGAGGGAGCGGAGGGCCCTAGACCAGAAGCATTCCTCGAATCTCTTCTAATTGAAAAATTTGGCAGAGAGAGCTTTTCTGTCATGTTTGCAGTGGAGCGTGCCCATCGCATTATGCCAAAACCTCCTCCACCTGGGGCTCCTCCGAGGACTTTTATTGCTAAGTTCTTGAACTACCGAGACTGCGACACCCTGTTGCGCCTTATGCGGGAGAAAGGCCAGATCCCGTATGAAAATGTAAAAATTCATGTATACCCGGACTTTTCACTGGAAATCCAACGGAAACATGCTCAATTTACTTCAGCAAAAGCAAAGCTCCGTGAGCGGGGGCTGAAGTATGCTATGATTTATCCTGCCAGGCTTCGGGTACAGGTGGGAGAGAGAACTCACTTCTTCGAGAATCCAGTGGACGCCCAAGATTGGCTGGACAAACACCCGGAGGCGAACCTACGCGGTCCTTAGTGGCCACTTAGAGACTCAAGTTAATTTTTCTTGACGCTGATTTGGGTATTGTTTCACTGGAATTTATCTAAACCCTTTATGCTCCATTTTATGATGCCTTTTCTCTTTCACCCATATATGAGAGTTTTTCTTCCTTTCCCCCTCTCCCCCCCCCCCCCAACCATCCCTCTGCCATTCCTTATCCGTCCTATATCTCCTCTTCCCTTTCCTTAACTCTCAAGGTTTTGTGCATACATAGGCAATTTATTGTGTGGGGTATTGATTTTCCTTTGAAGATATTCCTCCTAGATATTTGCTATAATTATTCAGATTTCTAAGCGCTGTTTGCTCGGCACCGACAGCTGTTCGATATTAGGTTAAGGCGACTCTACCCATTTTTTAGGTGAAAAAATGGTTAATGTTTCGGTCATACATCCAGCTGTTGGGGATTGGATGTGGGGTGGGAAACGGGTTCACTGGGGTTTTGCTAATGTGTGTGTGTGCATTTTCTATTTACACAAATACGTGGTGTAACCTGGAGGACGCTGAGAGATCTTGATGTTCTGAGTTATGGGTGGCGGCTCCTACGACATCCTAGGTACTCCTTTTATTTGGAAACGCCATGGCGTCCTTAAACTTTCTTTCATGGAACGTGAGGGGTCTTAATGATCCGATTAAACGTAATTTGGTGATGAGGCTAATCAAATCATATCTGGTAGACATTATTTGCCTCCAGGAGACCCATCTGTCTGGCCCTAGGACTCGCACACTACGTAAACCGTGGGTGGGATGGACCTATCTCTCTGAGTACTCTTCCCATGCAAGGGGGGTGTCGGTATTGGTCTGAAAAAATTTACTCTTTCGTTTAAATACGATTGATATTGTCAAACACGGAAGCTATATCTTCATATACTGTTTTATTGACAATAAACCGTTGATTCTGATCAATGCCTACATTCCCCCCCAAAATTAAACTTTATTTGAAGGATCAAAAGCAGGTACAGAAATGTATACATCATAAGCATGGTTCACAGCCACCTTCATAATATCATCATGATGCAGTGACCGACCAACATGTTTGCATTTTTACATGGCTTCCAGCATAGACCATACAAGTACTTTAAGCGGTACCTGAACATCGGTACAGAATGAATACATACCCTGCAATTAGCAGGGAACAGATAATACAACAAAAGAAAACATATATGCATATAACATTTCTATTGACTCGGCTGCTTATGTAAACTAATTTCAGTCCAGATAAATTGATATATAGATCTAGAAGAGATGTGGATACAGCAACCCTGCGTAGAGTTTCTAGAGATAGATGTACATGTACATGGTAGTGTTCGGGGGTGACTATAGTCTAGGGACTCGGAGGAGCTTCATACTCTAGGGCCCTTAAGGAACCAACCGTGCCAGGGGAGCTCAGCCACTTTCCCCATATCTTATCAAATTTGCCTGCTCTATTTCTGCGCTTGAGGAGCCATTTCTGATGAGGCAGCATGCCATTGATCAACCCCATCCACTCGGACACCGAAGGGGGCATAGATGCCAGCCATGTCCTCGCATAAAAAAGAGCTTCAATTGCGAAGGTTTGCATAGAACGTGAACCCAAGCTGTCAGATTCAGTTCCAAATAAGCATACCTTGGGAGTAAGGGGGAACGGGCACCCCATCCTATCATTCAGGAATTGTACAACTTGGTACCAGTAGCCCAACACCTTTGGGCAGGACTATATCAGGTGTAGAAAAGTACCCGAGGTTGCGTGACACTTAGGGCATTCATCCACATATCCATGTCTAAATTTACTAAGTCTAGAAGTAGTGTAATAAGATCGGTGCAAGATATAAAGTTGGGTCAGTTTGTCATTAAGGTTGGAAGAGACCAATTTGGGTGAAGCTATACATGACTCCCAGCGTTCATCCGTCATAGGGCCCAGGTCCGCCTCCCATTTCCCCCGGAGGTCACCCAAACGTCCCTCCCTACTACGTGAGGAGAGAAGGCCATAGAAATGGGAGACTACGTGACTAGTCGGAGGGGATAAAAGCAATCGAGGTGTCAGAGATAGGTTTAACGGGGGCAGACTCTTGGGCTGGCTGATTCGCCCTCTCCCTTACAGATGGCGGTGGGTGCAGTGGGTTTCATTGATGCTTGGCGATCCCTTCATCCGTCTGCTTCTCAATATTCTTGCTTTTCGCCGGGATACAATGCACTGTCTAGAATAGATTTGGCCCTAGTCAATAAACAACTCCTTCCCTATGTGGCGGAGTGCAAGTATTTGTCCCGCTCGGTTTCTGACCATTCTCCTGTGATGCTCCACCTGATGTGGTCGGCCTTCCCAAAGCCCAAATCCTGGCTTTTAACCCCTTTTGGGTTTACGCGCTCCACCTCTGCCCATTTATGATAATGGGTAAAAATTTCTTATTGATAAACTAACGTGCCCCCCCTTCTTTCGTCTGGGCGTTTCAAGGCATACATTGGGGGAACTTTCCACCGGGTTGCTGATTTAAAGCGTTCGTATGAAAATAAGGCGCCCCCGGCCCTGGGGGGTAGGCGGGCAGAGTTACATTGTCAAGATCCAACGGGGACAAAAAGTCAGGCTGGCTTTTGTGACGAAATTATAACACAGAATTGCAGATCGGGAAACCCGAAACTACATTCTTTACTAGCAGCATTTTATAAAATGGGTGAGCGCTGGGAAAAATTTTAGCCTGCATGGCAAAAAAAATCCATAAACCCCCCCGGTTATCACAACCCTGAGGCGGCCCCCGTTTGGGAAAGTTTTTCCCCAACCCTAGACAGGGGGCGGAAGAGTCCGCTTGTTCAATGGGGACCTGTACGATGTTCACCGTTGGATCTGAGGCAGAATTAAGGAATACTTGCATGTGTGGAGTTGCCCCCCTCACGCGGAGCATATGCCGCGTTGAAGCCCCCATCCCCCTAGGGATACAGGGGGCCCATTGCCTCCTTTAAAAATCCCAAATTCTTGGAACTGATGGGGTTTTCCCCTTTTGATTTTTTTAAACAAGACCCCCGAACTTTGGCCCCCCCTACTTAGATATTTCAATGGGGCAAATGGGGAAACGTCAGTCTCCCAGCCTCAATGAGGGAAGATTGATTGTTTTTATCCGTAAGCCGGGCCGGGATCCTGAACTGTGTTCATCTACAGACCGATATCTTTCCCCAGAGGGGATTTTAAGATACTGGCCAAATTTTTGGGCCATTCCCCTTAACCCGCATCCTTTTCCCAAAGTGATGGAGACAGACAGGTTTTTATCCCGGAAAAGCACACACATAAAATCTGCGCCGACTCTTCAAACATGCAAGCCCCCCCACTCGAATGTGGGGACCGGATTTTAAAGTAGCCCTAACACAAACGGGCCCTTTGACTCTGTGGAAGGAATTATTGGGTTGGGTTCTTCGGGGTTTGGTTTTGGCCCCTTTTTTTTTCCCCTGGGTCAAATCCTATATTACAGCCAGTCGCCAAAGTTAGTAAAGGGCATCATATCGGATCACTCCCCTGCATAGGGGTTTACCAGCGGGTGCCCTCTGTCGCCATTCTGTTTGTAGGGCCCCTTGCCCCTTAAAGCGCTTGTGTAGAGCAGAGCAAATAAAATTTGGGGTTTGAGGGGGGTTCTTTACATGAGAAAATCAGCTTATACGAGTATGTCTTTTATACTTGCGAGATTGAGAACTCACTTCCCAGGCCTTAGAAGTTGTCATACTTTTGGGCCCAGTACTCTGGGCAAGGGTTTAATATTGAAAAATCCCTTTTAATGCCACTAACTTTTTGCCCCCCGCAGCAAGCTCGACCTGCCGCTGCGTGGGGCACTCAATCACATACCTGGGAGTAACTATATCTAGACCAAAGGGAAATTTCTATGACCTAAATATTGCCCCATTTCTAGTCTCCCTTTCGAAAACAGGACCCCAGGGGTGGGTAATTACCTCTGTCTTTTTTGGCTGGTTTAGTTTGGTTAAGATGATCTTTTTCCCCCTAAAATCTGTATGCCCTTTATTCATTCCAATATATCCAAACCCTTGTATTCAGGGTTTTAAAAATTCTATTTGCTCTCCTTTATTTGGAATAGTGGTAGGGCCGTCTGTCCTTACATGCCCACAGCACCCATGGGAATAGGGAGGCATCCCCTTTCCCCAACCCTGCGGACTATTACTGGGCGGAAAACTCCCCATTGGGTTAGATGGCGGGAAAAGGGGGTCTCCAAAGGGTTTGGAGATAATAATTAAACCGGGGAACCCGGGTGGGTAAAACCCCTTTCATTTTCTCTTTTCAGCACCTCTTAGACCTACCCACTGCTCCCCAGGTTCCCCCCCATTCTAAAACAATGTCTTTTAAAGGGAAAAAGGGTGAAAAAACTATTTTATCATCGGGGTTGCCAATAACACCTTTGGAAAACAATAAAAATATCGGGAAACTTTGGATGGGGGCTTATAGGGAAGGGGAAAAAGGGGGTGATATAATTTTCCAATTTATGAAAACTCGAGCTTAATCATTTCAGGATTTAGCTGGGGAATATGATATCCTAACACACATTTTTTTCCATTATCTTCAGCTTGACCAGGGGGTCGCTAGGTAGGTTTGTTCGGGGCCAACCCCTGGACCAGACTCCCTGTCCCCCGTTTCAAAACGTCCGGTTCCGGGTCTTATTGTGACCTGTGACCCGAAAAGGGTTTTCCCACTGTTGTGACCCCCGGGGCGCACATAAATTCAGGCGCAGCACTATGTGCAGGCAGGTTTAGGGGGGGGAGACTGCCCAGGATGAAGGGGGAGGGGGGGGCTGGCTGCTCACACGGGGAAAGGGAGTCGGGAAAGCAGCGCGCTGTCCCGGCCCGTGAAGGCTCCGCCCCCTGCTTCCCTTTTTATCTCCCCCGGCCCAAACCAGCAAGAAGGACACAAGTGGTGAGGGCCTCAGTGCTGAACAATAATTCTAAATGTGTAAAAAGGGGGGGACAAAAAATGTTCCGAATTGAAATGTACGAAAGCAGGTGTATGCAGGGCCGTTCCTAGGGGCGGGGAGGGGGGGCGCCGCCCGGGGCGCCGGGGGTCCGCCGCCCGAGGGGGGCGCCACGGCCGCCCGCCCCGCCCGCCCGGGAGGAGCGCCCCTGACTTGGCCGGGGTTATGCCAGACCAGCACTGCCGTACAGGGGGGGAGGCCCGGACGGTCGTTCCGTCCTACCCTCCCCCTGTTCGCGTCGCAGGGGGGCCACGGCTTTCACCCCCCCCGGTGACCTCGATCTCCCCGGTGGACTTGCCGCCGGGGGGAGATCCCGGGGGCTGCGGCGCGTAAGGGAGCGTGTGACACACGCCCCTTCACCGCTCAGCAGCTCCCGGAGCTGGAGCGGGACCGAAGGTTGGGAAAATAATTTTTTTGTTTTTTTAAAAAATTACTTACAGGGGGTGTACACTGGCTACCCGGGGGGCATCACTGGCTACAAAGGGGCATCACGGCACAAGGGGGGCAACATGGCATAAGGGGCATCACGGTTTTGGGGGGCATCACTGGCTATAAGGGGGGCATCACGGCTATAAGGGGGGTATCACTGGAAAAAGGGGGGCCTCATGGGTTTAAAGGGGGTCATGGCTAAGGGGGGGCTCACTGCACAGGGGGGGAATCACTGGGTACAATGGGGGGCATCAGGTATAAGGGGGGGGCCACATGGTATAAGGGGGGGGGGGGGAACATGGCTTAAAGGGGGGGATTCGGGGTATAAGGGGGGCTTACTGGCACAGGGGGCACACGGCTCAAAAGGGGCTTTACTGGCTATAAGAGGGGGATCACTGGCACAAATGGGGGGACATGGCACAAGGGGACATCAGGCTACAAGGGGGGCAATCACGGGTACAAAGGGGGGCATCACTGGCTACAAGGGGGGGACACTGGCTACAAGGGGGGCACACTGGCTACTAAAGGGGGCAAAAACTGGTCAAGGGGCATCACTGGGTACAGGGACATTATGGTACAGGGGCCCTCACGGGGTAAGGGACATCTAGGCTCAGGGGCCCTCATGGCTACAGGGGGGTCACTGGCTACAGGGGGGCATCACTGGCTTAAGGGGGGGCATCTTTTGGCTACAGGGGCATCCTGGGCTAAAGGGGGGCATCAGGACAGGGGGCATCAATGGACGGGGGCTCTACATGGCTCACGGGGGATATTTAATGGCTACCAATAGAACTATAGGGGGATTTTGTTTGTGAAAGGGAATTGGTAGAGAAGTGCTGATAAAGTGAGGAGTTTAAGATGTTTGTTTTTTAAATTTTTTAAATGAAAAGACGGGAGTAGTCGTCAGGCGCTGGGCAGATGGGAAAAAAAGAAGAAGAGAAAAAAAGAACAACTCTTCAAGACGTCTCTGTGAGTAAATATAACTTTCTGTAATCATTTATATGTCTACAGAGCCTGTGTTCGGGGGGTACCACCCCTTGTTGGTCACTGGTTATTGGCGGTAATATTAGTTGTAGTTAAGGGGATACTCGTAATGGGCAGTTTTTATTATTTATCACATGTCTGGGATTGTGGTTTTGTGGTGGTATTATTCGGTCACTGTGTGTTGGTGATATTGTCTTGTGTCTTTGGGATTTTGGTGGTGTAGCGTGTTTTGGTAACGTAGGGCTTGATTTTGTAGTTTTTTACGTGGGGATTGTGGGGAAAAAATTTTTTTATATTTTGGCTTTGGTTATGGTGAGCACTGGGCGCCATATGTTACGGGAGGGTGGGGGGGTTGGGGGGGGGGGGGCGAAATTTCTTCACCCCGCCCTTAAGGGGAAATTTAGTAAAACGGCCCTGTGTGTTTCAAATGTGATGTATTGTATTTATGTGTATACAGTGTATGTGTGTATGTGTTTTTAAGATTCTGGTTATGTTTTTTGTGTTACGTGTGGGTTTTTTTGCATTGTGTGGTGTATGATGTTTAATATATGTCTTGTGTATGTTGTCTGTTATGTACTTGTTATGTGATGTAATTGGTGTATCCACACAAACCACAAATTTTACTTTATTCACATCAGTAAAACAAAACCTGCCTTTTGTCCCCTTTGGCTATTTCACACGGTGATGTGCGTGTACGGTACGTGCCGCAAAACACTGTGGGCTTCAGGAGCTCGCGCTGTTAGCTGTTTTCTCGAAGCACGGGGGTGGTGGGGGGGCCGCCCCGGCCCCCAAAACACATTGACATGTCACTTATCTCCCTATGCATACAATCGATGATTGTACGCATGGGGGGATTTGGGGGTAATCCATAGTTCCTTAGAGATTTTGGGTTTACCGGAATTACGCCATGTGAACACCCCCTTTGAATGTAAACTACAACCCCCATGACAATATATTTTAAAATCATTTTTTTACTTGTCATTAGTCAAATTTGTATCATTTTAGCTGGCAGCCGACTAAGGCTATGTTCACATTGCGTAAAAAACCCGGGGGATTTCGTGGGTATTTGCACTTTAATAAGCCCGAATGCGCGCCCCAATTACTGTAATTCATGTTTCACAGGACTATGAATTACATCTGCTCTCCCGTGCATCATTCAAATAATTTTTACCCCGGGGGGGGGAAGTGACGTCACTTTTTCGCGGGGTCTGATAGTGGGGGTGAATGGACGGCCCCCCCTTTCTTGGAAAATCGGCTGAACCAGCATGTACTTCCAAAACATACACGTACTGCCCTAAGGGTATGTTCACCAGCGCATGGGGCACGGCCTTGCGCACCCCATACGCCTGCCTTTGGAAGTACGTGCTTCCACGTGTTTTCAGCAGGGCCGGCCCCCTCCACCCTCCCAAAATTTTTCACTTTCCCCTGAAAGAACGGGAGGTCATTATTTTTATGGGCGGGGTTTTAAAGTGCAGGGAAATCAGCAGCAATCCCAGCCCTCACCCTGTGTTTTACTGTATTTTTGGGGCAATTTGGCCGCATTACCCAGTTATGCCCCCCAAAATCCCTGTGTAGTTCACATAAATAATTTTTGGTCCTTTCTTTGGCGGGGAATTGCTCTTCAATCCCGAAGTAAGGGGAAAAATTATGGTAACTCATAGCGTCACTGAAGCACGATTACCTGTTCTTGGGAGAATGATATTAGTGGAGCTTCAAGGAAAGCCTGGTCACAGTTTTTTCTCTGTAAAAACACGTGCCGCGTTTCATGGGGCGTAAGAAACACCGTGTGAACCCCGCCCTTCTGAGCAAAACTCAACACAGGGCCTGGGTCCCGGATGTTTTGGGACCCTAGCAACGCCCCTGGCTTAGACACGCCCTACATACGCAATTTTCAATTAATTAAATCGCTTTTCAAGATTTTCTTGTACCCCCTTTGCTGCTATCCCCCCCGCTGAGAGGCCTCATAACATGCTTCTATGCATTTCTACTGAAAAGAAAGTTGGGTGACCCATTCCGGGGGAAGAAGAGCACTTGGGAAGGGGACGTGGGACCCATAACAGAGGATCAATGGGCTGTAGCCTTGGAGACCCCCAAATTAGTGTCCCCGAAATATGGGGAAAGAGTAACCCAATTGTATATACTACACCGTGCATACTATACCACCACACGTTTGCATAAATTCAGACCGGAGATTTCTGATCACTGTCTGAAATGTCTTTCTGTTCCGGGTACCTTTTTCCACTTATTGTGGGCCTGCCCTAAGATCCAAGGCTTTTGGCAACAAATCCTTAGGTTCTTGAATGATAAAATGGGCTGCCCGGTACCGGATGACCCAAAAGTTTGCCTATTATTCTTGGATCCGGAGGACTACCCGTCCCCGGTGACCCGCACATGTCTTACTGAACTTCTTTTTATTGCCAGGAAAACTATAGCTCGACATTGGTTGTCCTCTTATACTCCTGGATTGCAGGATTGGATAAAATCTGTAAATGCCACCCTCCCTTTCAAAAAGTATATTTACCTACATCGTGGGTGCCCAGACAAATTTGTTAGGGTCTGGAAGGACTGGATTGACTCCACTCATATGGCTTTGGCCATTCCTTATGTCACTTAGAGGTACTCAGTAGAGATCTGTTGATGGCCCTGGGTTGCGCGCCTGCTCACCCACTATGACTTCCAGAGCGTCAACTTATAGATCCTATAGCTTATACGGACCTTTATGGGGGTATATGATGTCCTCACAGGGAAAATGACGGATACACACACACACAGTTCTTGGTTTAGAGTAGGGTTTTATTGTTAAGGCTGGTTATTTCAGTCAAGTTTCTCTTATTATCCTGATACAATTGTATGCTAGGAAAGACATGACTATCTTATGCTCTGCAAAGTCTTTCGTACCAATTCTTTGATGTAACCTTAATTGGATGACATAATTGAATGACGAAATTGTATATTTGTATCTGTTTCTTATACATGCTAATTCTTTCTACTGATGATGTATTTCCTGCATATTTCTTAAATAAACTTAATTTTGGTTTAAAAAAAAAAACTGTTCTAAAAATATTTTTAGCCTAGATTTGGGGTCAAAGAATCATAGATATCTACTTCTAAGAATGTGGTGCGACCACCAGAACGCCCCTAATCTTTGGCACATTAAAAGTGTATTTGGCGCATTACAAAGGGACTTATCGCACCAACGTTTTGAGAGTGCACTTGTTCATACATTCTTTTTGTCTCAAAGTACAGCAGAAAACTGCCGCAGACCCATTTATACATGCGCCCATTGTGTTTATAGGCTTGAATTCTGATTTTATGGTATGCTAAGTGGTTGGATTTATGGAGAGAATCTGGCACAGGCCCATCGGTTGAATATAAATATCTTAGATACAGAATATATACAGTTTCTCACAAAAGTGAGCACACCCCTCACATTTTTGTAAATATTGCATTATATCTTTTCATGGAACAACATTGAAGAAATGACACTATGATATGATATAATGTAAAGTAGTCAGTGTACAGCTTGTATAACAGTGTAAGTTTGGTGTGCCCTCAAAATAACTCAACACACAGCCATCAATGTCTAAACCGCTGACAAAAAAAAAGTGAGTGCACCCCTAAGTGAGAATGGACAAATTGTGCTAAGTTTGTCATGTGACTTGTTAGTGTTACAAGGTTTCAGGTGTGAATGAGGAGCAGGTGTGTTCAATTTGGTGTCATAACTTTCACAATCACATACTGGTCACTGAAAGTTCAATATTACTCCTCATGGCAAAGATCTGTCTGAGAAAAAGAATTGTTGTTCTACATAAATATGTACATACATACAAGAAATGGGACATTACTTACTCAAAAAAACACTCCAGTTCTTAGGGACTTGTGCACAGCTCCATGGCTGAACTAAACTTACCCCAGAAGCTAGCAACTCTGGCCTTTATGCTATCTGGGAAACAAAAAATCGGAGCCGTGAAGAGGCTTGTGAGCTTGTGTATTGGGGCCCCATTACCAACTAATACCTCATATTCAACATTTTTACAGTATGTCATTTTTTTTATCTGCCCAACAGTGCTGGAGAGCAGAGTGTGCCTGTGTTGTGTTGGACACTTAGAAAATGCTGGGCATCCCGCCTATCTAGTTGTAAGGGTGTCACTAACAGGTTGTTAGCCAGCATGGTGCACCACATGTATCTGTGTTTATGGCTGTAATGTATCCCCCTGAAAATTAAATGTATTCTGTATTTGTCCTTAAACCATTTCTTAGATTGTAAGTCTACAATTCCTGTAGCTCTGTGTGAATGGATTTGTAGCATGTATCTGCAGATTCTCACCCCCAGCATTTTGACTGTTTTAATTACTGAAGTGTTTAGATAACATGGGTTTTATGTGTTTATTGCCAAAGTTGTATATGCAAGCTGTGCAGAATACCTGATGACCTACGACCCCCCCAATCATAAAATCATTGGGCATAACAGGCAGAGGTCACTAACCGGTCCACAGCAGAAGCGCAGTCCGTGATTGCCATCTACTGGGGATAGTAAGCAACAACCCTCATAAGACAATCAAGTGTCCTCCCACCTCATTATATTTTCAGCCAGTAAAAGAGTTGCCAAATATGAGAGAGGAGGGGATACCTGGACAGACTTTGGGCCCTATAAGACACATTGCCAGACTCATATCTGTGTTCATAGCTTGGGGGTCAATCCTGGATTGAGCTGTGTCCCATATTCCATCCTTACTCCGGGATCTGAAAGCTGAAACACCTTGTAAGTGTGAATTCTTTCTCATTTTCTCCCTTCTTATTTTCATAACTGTATTGATGTGTATGTCATAGTCATTGTTAGTATATTTTGTTTATGTAAGCACTGTACATCGTTCATATTAAAGGTACCAGTAATACGTTGGTTCTTGTTGTTGCACGGATCCATTTCCTTGAAGGAGTGTATTTTCTTTTGTAGCTGCTGGAGAGCAGTGAGGTGGCCTGTAAGCATTTTCACGTGTTTTTTAGAATATCTGTTAGGAATCAGATTCCTTCCGGCTGATTCCTTTTTGATTATTGAAGGAAGGTGGTGGCAGCGGATATATTTTTGGGGTGCTGGAACTGTCTTGTGGTGCGATTTATGCTTGATTCGCTACCTGAGTGAGAGGTGAGCGCAAGTGGAGATAAATCTACCCCATTACAGTGGCCCCCAGTCACGTGCTGGTGAGTGTGAACGTGACAATGGCACCCTTTTGTATCGCCTTATTATATGCAATTGTAGTACCAGCAACCAACCCCCTCATGCAGTGAGAGTGTGTGAGTGGTTGTTTTATTGGTATTTTAGCATCTGTGCAATCTCCCCATGCATTATACTGCGGCTTTTCTGCATGCTGGTGTGAACAGGTGTTAAGTTGGTGTGCAGTTTTTCATCTTGCTCAGGCAATTAGCTGCACCTGTGATTTTTTTCCCCAGTTAGCATAAAGGCCAGAGTTGCTAGCTTCTGGGTTCAGTTTACTTCAGCCATTGAGCTGTGAACAAGCCCCTAAGAACTGGAGTGTTTTCTACATAAATATGGCCTAGACTATAAGAAGATTGCCAACACCCTGAAACTGAGCGGTGGCCAAGACCATACAGCAGTTAAACAAGACAGGTTCAAAACAGGCCTCGCCAGGGTCGACCATAGAAGTTGAGTGCACGTGCTCAGCGTCATATGCAGAGATAGAAGTATGAGTGCTGCCAGCATTACTGCAGAGTTTAAAAGGGTGGGGGGTCAGCCAGTCAGTGCTCAAACCATACACCGCACACTGCATCAAATTTGTCTGCATGGCTGTTGTCGCAGAAGGAAGCCTCTTTTAGGCTCTGTTCACACGGCATAATTGCGGGACGTAATTACTCCCCGCAATTACGCCGGGACTATGGGAGCTCGCGCCGACTCCCGCGATGCGGGGTGGCCGGCAGCCCGCCGGCCCCATAGACATTCATTATTAGCGCCGTGTATTTCCCGCTAGTTATTGACATGTCACTTATCTCCCTGTTCGCCATATTGTGCGAGCGGGGAGATGAGGCGTAATCCATAGTTCTCTATGAGAACTGTGGATTACCAAAATGACTGGGACGTATCTTGTCCCGTATTTAGCTCAGTACAGCACGAAATACGGGCTGAAATGTGTCCCAGTTTAAGCTGTGTGAACATAGCCTTAAAGATTATGCACAAGAAAGCCCGCAAACAAGTTTCTGCAGACAAGCAGACTAATGACATAGATTACTGTAGCCATGTACTGTATCTGATGAGACCAAGATAAACTTATTTGATTCAGATGGTGTCACACATGTGTGGCTCCAGCCAGGTGAGAAGTACAAAGACAAGTGTATCTTGCCTACTGTCAAGCATGATAGTCGGAGTGTGATGGTTAGGGGCTGCATGAGTGTCAGGAATCTCCTGCTATATTTTGGAACTTGCAAACTTGTTGCCTTTAAGTTTGCCCTCAGTCAAGATGGTGGATCGTGTCTCAGCTGGGTGCCATCTTGTTTCCTGTTCCTGGTTCCTATATAAACTCCTCAATCCTGTAGATCACTGCTTGAGTATTGTGCTTAGCTCCTGCTTTCCAGTCCTCTCGCCTTGGAACTTGCAGTCCAGCCTTGTTCCTCTTTATTGCAGTTTACCCTGCGCTAACCTATTGCCTGCTGCTGCTCCTCCGTTTAACCTCTGCTCTTCTGACCAAGCAGCAACCCATCACCTTCCTGGGACCTCGCTATCCACCCGCCTCCCTGTGTTTATACCTTGCCCTGCCATTTGATTCCAGCAGTACACACCAGTATCGTGACAATGAGTGCTGCCAACTCTGGGGAGCTACATTTCATTGAGGGAACCATAAATGTCAACATGTCCTGTGACATACTAAAGCAGAGCATGATTTTCACCCTCCTAAACTTTTTAACATGATAATGACCCCAAACATGCCTCCAAGACGACCACTGCCTTGCTAAAGGAAATTAATATAAAAATGCTGGACTGTCTCTAGAAACCATATTGAGCATATGTGGGGCATCAAACGGGAGATCGAGGAGGGGAAGGTCTTTAACCCCTTAAGGACCCGGCGTTTTTTTGTTGTTCGTTTTTCCCTCCTCGCCTTCCTAGAGCCATAACTTTTTTATTTTTCCAGCTACATACACATATGAGGGCTTTTATTTTGCGGGACAAGATGTAATTTCTAATGGTGTTATTCACTGTACTATAGAATACACTGGGAAACTGCAAAAAAATTCCAAGTGGGACAATTTTAACCATCTTCCCTGTCCCTGCTGAAGAAAAGCCCAAACCATGATGCTGCCCCCACCATGTGTGACAGTGGGGATGGTGTGTTCAAGGGGATGAGCTGTGTTGCTTTTACGCCAAACATATCGTTTTGCATTGTGGCCAAAAAGTTGGATTTTGGTTTCATCTGAGCAGAAAACCTTCTTCCACATGTTTGGCGTCTCCCAGGTGGCTTGTGGCAAACTTTAAACAAGACTTTTTATGGATATCTTTGAGAAATGGCTTTCTTCTTGTCATTCTTCCATAAAGGACGAAACGTCGGTCCTTGAACATGTGGGAATAAAGTCACTCTACTTTTGAATTTTGATTACGTGGAGTGCTGCAATTTTTTCAAATATATATATAGATATAGATAGAGAGAGTGAGAGAGAGATGTCCAAAATGGAGCAGGATCCGGCGCTCCGAGATGAAAGGAACAGCGATCTCTCACTAGCTTTAGTAGAAACAAACTCACTTTTATTGTCTAAAAGTGTAACAGACTTCTTTTTCTCTTTCATCTACTATATGTATATATATATATATATAGTAATATATGCACACTTTTATTTGAAACCGTCTCCTTTCTACACTGCAGAGTTGTTCCTCACACCAGCTGGCTACAGCACACATACTCAGTTATGCCTAACCAGGAAGTATCTCAGAGTCTGTCCTACTGCTGTGCTCTGCATTCCAGGACAGGTTTCTGCTGAGGAAGGACCCTGGTGCCCATTTTCTTCTCCTATAATGATTATCCCCTAGAAAAAACAAGCAGACTTTTCTAATGAAAGGTATTTAGGTACTTTTTCATCATAAGATGTAGTTTATGTGTATATCTTGGTATCAGATACTATGCCATGCTAGGGGTCATAGCGATATATATATCACAGGTGGGCCTGGCCAGATTCTCTCCATGAATCCACATGCTCAGCATACTATACACACACACACACACACACATATATATAATATATATATATATAATGTAGATATATATATTATGCTATATATATATATATATATATATATATATATATATGTGTGTGTATATAAATATATATATATATACACTCACTGGCCACTTTAAATTAGGTACACCTGTCCAACTGCTCGTTAACACTTAATTTCTAATCAGCCATCACATGGCGGCAAACTCAGTGCATTTAGCATGTTGACATGGTCAAGACAATCTCCTGCAGTTCAAACCGAGCATCAGTATGGGGAAGAAAAGGTGATTTGATTTGCCTTTGAACGTGGCATTGGTTGTTGGTGCCAGAAGGGCTGGTCTGAGTATTTCAGAAACTGCTGATCTCCTGGGATTTTCACGCACAACCATCTCTAGGGTTTACAGAGAATGGTCCGAAAAAGAAAAAACATCCAGTGAGCGGCAGTCCTGTGGCGGAAATGCCTTGTTGATGCCAGAGGTCAAAGGAGAATGGGCAGACTGGTTCGAGCTGATAGAAAGGCAACAGTGACTCAAATAGCCACCGTTACAAGCAAGGTAGGCGAAGAGCATCTCTGAACGCACAGTACGGCGAACTTTGAGGCAGATGGGCTACAGCAGCAGAAGACCACACCGGGTGCCACTCCTTTCAGCTAAGAACAGAAACTGAGGCTCCCAATTTGCCCAAGCTCATCGAAATTGGAAAAGTAGAAGATTTTGGAAAAACGTTGCCTGGTCTGATGAGTCCTCGATTTCGCTGCGACATTCGGGTGGTAGGGTCAGAATTTTACGTCAACAACATTGAAAGCATGGATCCATCCTGCCTTGTATCAAAAGGGTTTAGGCTGGTGGTGGTGGTGTCATGGTGTGGAGAATATTTTCTTGGCACTCTTTGGGCCCCCTTGGTACCAATTGAGCATCGTTGTAACACCTTGTTGGAATCTATGCCACGAAGAAATTGAGGGCAGTTCTGAAGGCAAAAGGGGGTCCAACCCGTTACTAGCATGGTGTACCTAATAAAGTGGCCGGTGAGTGTATATATAAATAAAAGAAAGGAACGCCCTCAACGCCATGACATGCAGCCAATCAGCAGCCAGCCAGCTGTGATGTCACAGCCCTATAAAAAGGCCAGCCATTTTACATTCTGCCACTTGCCACTGTGTCTCTTATGTACACGGATCTCTCTGCACTGTGCCAAATATTTCTGATTTGATAGTTACTGGGGTGAAATACCCTTCAACTACACAGTGTGTGTGTCATATGCACACATGTTCCTGAAGGAGCATTTTTTATTTTGGGATATTTTGGCGTCCAGGAATGGCCAGGCGACTTTGTCAAAAGCTTTTTCAGCGTTGAGACTTAAAAGCATCGACAGCAGATGTGCCTGTTCCCCGTGCAGCTAAAATGGCTGCTGTCGCCACTCTGATGTTTCTGGTGGCTATGATTTTAGCCAGAAGTTTATAGTCATGATCTAGTATTGGGTCTATAGGAAGATATTGATAGGGGGTCTTTTCCCGGTTTTAGCAATAATATCGTTTTGGAGCCAAAGAAAGAGCCAAGTAATTTTGAGTTTATGTATATTTCATTATTATAAGGAGTTGCACTATATAGCGTTTCAAAGTATGTTACAAACGCCTGTTCAATTGCCCCGGGATCCCTAAGGACCTCCCCTGTTAGTGAACACCTATATGTGTTTTATTGTCTGTCAAAAATTGTTGCCAGTGAATTGTCAGAAAATTCTTAAAGTCATCGTACTGGTACAGATGTTTTGGAAATCACCATGTTTTGGGTTTGTGTATAGGTATTGCACTCCTTAGTATCAATTGATTTGGGGCATGATCTGACATCACGATGGGTAAGATATCCGTTTGAATTACTTCCAGATAAAAAGTTGTGAAAATCAGCGCAAAATCATTCCGAGAGAATGTCCCATGAACTGTAGAGTAATAGCTGTATGATTTATCCGTTGGATTTGTGGCTCACCAGTGGTCATAGATCCCAAGGAGATCCACGAGGTCACAAAATGACTGATGTGGTGCCATTTCTTTTTTGTGGACTGTGTCCAGATTAAAGTCACCAATTATCAAATTCGAATGGTCTCTTTGGAGCAAGAAGGTTAGGAGGTCAGTGAAGAATTCTCCAGTTGGGCCGTATAAGTTCCAGAATGTATAAAGTTTTTTAGCAATAGACACCCACAAGTAAATAAATCTTCCTTCGTTATCAAGAATCTCCGGACTAGGCCGAGTGAAACTAAATGGCGACTCCACGCGCCTTAGATTTGTAAGTGGTCAATACAGGAGGATCCAGCCAGTGTGCTCTCAGGGGTACATAATTCTGTTTTCCAGTGGGTTTCTTGCAAGCAGATAATATCTGCTTTTAAGTGTTTTATCGTGTTTTTCCAAAAGTAAGCCTGATTTTCACGGATTCTTGGAGTAGGCTTTAAATATAAGCCCTACTGCAAAAATAAACCTTAGTTAGTCAGCACCTCCTGAGAGATGTCACCTGGTGCCTGCCTCCTGGACAGTGCCGCTCCCGAGCCCCACCCAACCCCATAAACAGCCTGTTAGACTGGAGGTTTTGTGGGACGTATCAAATCCCATATGCGCGACAAGCACATAGATCAGTCCACCTCCTCCCCCCTCAAGAAACATTGTGCAGCTGCTTCTAGAGACTCATAGGTGGCCACCTGGCCATTATCCTGAACACACAGTTTGGCTGGATATAGTAATTGGAACCAACACCAATATATAAAAAACTACCAAAAATACAAAAATACATATATACAAAACTTTTTATTAATTACCAAATGTATAATAAAAACACAAAAATACAAAGACCAAAAAACATATAGCTAAAAATGGTGGTGCCACAAAGATACAACCCCACACAAGGTGGTATACATAAGGTGCATAATCATGTCAAATAAATAACATAGTATATAACCAAATATACAAACAATCAATGATATGTCACCATATAATCACCCATAGTAAGAGCGCATACCCACTCAGAGGAGGCACAGACAGATCCCAACGCGCGTTTCTCCACACCTGGCTTCATCAGGGGGTAACACACAACTAACTTCACCTCCCTTAAAAAGGTTATCACATCCAATAGGGTAAAGAGAAAAACAGCTGAAAGCAATATCCCCTGTTACCTTGTGATTCCGATGGTAGAAGTATCCCATTTGTCTAGTTGAGTCAGTCACATGAATCACGGACCACGTGCGACGCCAGCACGCAGACCGGAAACACGGACGTGATCAGAAAAGGACAAAGGATATAAAACGCATATGCTCTGGCACGGCGTCAGTAACCGGAGCATATGCAACTAAAATAGACCCACCAAAAATGGCGGAATACATCAATGAAGACACTGAAGACCAAACTCTAAAAATAAGTTAAAGTCCCACCAAAATGGCAGCCCACAGTAAGTGAAGACCGGAGACCACAAATGAACAGAGGACATCATAAACAGAGAAAAGGAGAAAAAGGATATTAAGTATATACTGACACAACAAAGAACAATAAAGAAAAATAATAAAAATAATAACGCATAATACTAATTTTTATATATATATATATATATATATATATATATATTAAATATATATCATATATATATATATATATATTTTATTTAATAAAATAAGGAAAGAAAAAAATTAAAGAAAAAAATAAAAAGAACAAGACATGTGACCAACCAAGTGGAATCCGATAAGTGTATTACAACAATAAAAGTGATAATATAAAATACATAAGTTCAAGTGAAATACAACATATGCTCAAGTGAGACAAGAAAAAAATTATTTTAAATAACAACAAATACAGTGCCAACCAAAAAAGTATAGTAATAACGTGATTCTACATATACTACAATTTAATACACAGTGAAAAAACAAATATATATATATATATATATATATATATATATATATATATATATATATTTCTAGACACAATAATAATTATTCAACCATATAAAAATCCATGTAATTATATATTAAATGTGAACAACCCAAGTACAACCCAATAAGAGTATTACAACAATAAAAGTGAAAATATAAAATACATAATATGATCAAGTGAATTACATCATATGCTCAAGTGAGACCAAAAAAAAAAAAAAATATATATTATAATTTAAATAAATTTTTCTTCATTATTATGTCATATCATCATTTCTTCAATCTCTTCTCTTCTTCACTTCAATCTTCCAATATAACCTTCAAAAACATCATCAGAATAAATAGCCAAGAGATACCTCAAAAAGAATAAAGGGAGAGAAAAGTCAGTACTCAAATAACAAACAAATAGACACAGACAATCCTAAAAAATAAACAGATTAAAATAAGAATATACAAGCAAAGAAAGATGACATTACAAAAAGGAGCAAAACTAATTGTCTCATTCAATCCTCTAGGAGCAGTTGTACCCAAAGTACAAATCCAACGGACTTCCCGTTGTGCAAACAATTCCTTCAATTTCCACCATGTTTGTTAAACGGAACCCTATCAGTGCCAATAAATCTAAGTCCTTTTGCATCAAAAATTTTTAAAACTTTTAAAATTTTTTGGGGATAGTCTTTAAATTGTTAAAAAACTGACCCCTTTCCGCTTAGACCCCCAACACGTGTTCACGTTTTTTTTCTTTTCCAAAAAGGGTCTTGATGTTAGCCCCAAAATTTCAATCACAAAAGGCTTTGTGCCAGATATCACTCCAGCGTCCACAATTAATTGAGTGAGTATAGGGAAATCTTGTTCCCCCAAATTTTTTGTATTTTTGGAAATTTTTTTTATATATCAGTTTTGGTTAATTTTGGTTTCTACATTGCTCTATATATTTTTTTTATTATTGCGTTGTTTGTTGTAGGTTATTTATCCAATATAAATGGATTTTCGTTAAAAAAAGAAGCAATCGGGCTTTCAGAAGCAGATGTATTTTTGGTGGTCCCATGGATACTGTTGATTGGTAACATTGTTTAAGGAAATGAATGAAATTTAAAAATTTACTCCATAGAAGGATTAAAACGGTGAACTTTTTTCCTTATCAAGTTACCTTAAAAAGGGGATTAATTCCTGGGCCGGGACCCAAATATTTCCGTCTTATGGTTTTAATGATGGGGACACAAATTCGTATCACTCATCAATTAATTTTGGTACAGCGGGTGATTATCTGGGACAATCCCTTTTTGGATTGAAAATTGTGGGTTAACACAAGCCTTTTAGGAAAAAAAAAATTCTGAACACGGTTTGACGAAGCTACGAAAGGTGTCAAATTTTTACAATTTAAAAACTATCCGAAACAGTTAAAATGTTTCATAAAGGATGGCCAAAAGGCTTAGTTTATTGGCATGATAGGGTTCCTTTAAAAAAACATGGTGGAAATTGAAGAAATTTTTTGTACACGGAAATCCCCTTGGATTTGTCTTTGGGGACAAATGCCCTAGGGATTGAATGAACAATTAGTTTGCCCTTTTTGTAATGTCATCTTTTTTTGCTTGTTTATTCTTTTTTAAAATTTTTTATTTTTTTTGGGTTGTTTGTCATTGTTTTTTTTTTTTGGTACTGACTTTTTTCCCTTTTTTTTTTTTGAGGTATCTCTTGGCTATTTTTCTGATGTTTTTGAGGTTATATTAGAAGATTGAAAAGGGAAAAGAGAAGGATTGAAGAAAAGATATGAATTAATAAAGAAAAAACTATTTAAATTATAATTTTTTTTTTTGTCTACTTTAGCAATGTGTAATTACTTGAACAAATTTTTGTATTTTATATTATCATTTTTTTTGTTGTAATACTCTTTTGGTTTTTACTTGGGTTGTTCACATTAATAAATTTTAAATTTCAATGGATTTTTTTTATGGTTTAATATTTATTATTGTGGTATAGAAATATATTATGTTTTTTCATGTGTTTAAATTGTAGTATTTGAATCCTTTTTACTATACTTTTTTGGGTTGGCACTGTATTTGTTGTTATTTAAAAAAATTTTTTTCTTGTCCCTTGAGCATTTTGTATTTCATTATTATGTATTTTATTACACTTTTATTGTCGTAATCACTTTTCGGGTTGCACGGGTTGGTACATGTCTTGTTCTTTTTTTTCTTTATTTTTTTTTTCTTTTCCTTTTTTTTTTAATATATATTATTAAAAATATATATATATTATATATATTAATATATATAAAAAATTAGTATTTGTCTTAATATTTTTAGTATTTTTCTTTATTGTTCTTTGTTTTTTGGGCAGTAAAAACTTAATATCCTTCTTCCTTTTTCTCTCTGTTTTGATTCCTCTGTTTTTTTGTGGGCTCCCGGGTTTTACTTACTGTGGGCTGCCATTATTTGGGGGGTCTTTAACTTATTTTTTTGTTTGGGTTTTAAGTCTTCATGATGTATTCCCCCTTTTTTTGGGGGGTCTTTTTAGTTTGCATATGCTCGGTTCGACCCCTGCCAGAGATTTTTGGTTTTAATTCCTTTGCCCCATTGATAATGTCCGTGTTTCCGGTCTGCGTGCTGGCGCGCACTGGTCCCTGATTTATGTGACGACTCAATGACAAATGGGGGTACTTCTCCATCGTGACCCCAAGGGAACAGGGGATATTGCTTTTAGTGTTTGTCTCTTTACCCTATTGGATGTGATAACCTTTTTAAGGAGGGTTGGTTGTTTGTGTGTTACCCCCGATGAAGCCCGGGGTGGGGAAATGCCGGGGGGGGGTCTGTCGTGCCTCCTCGAGTGGGGGATGCGCTCTTACAGGGGGTTATATGGTGACATATCATTGATTGTTTGTAGATTTGGTTATATACTATGTTATTTATTTGACATGATTATGCACCTTATGTATACCACCTAGTGTGGGGTTGTATCTTTGTGGCACCACCATTTTTAGCTATATGTATTTGGTCTTTGTATTTTTTTTTATTATACATTTGGAAATTAATAAGTTTTGTATATATGTATTTTTGTATATAGTAATTGGAACCTAATGTTATTTTTGTGAAGAAATGTATACACCGGGTGAAAAGCTTTGTGCTTTGAGACTTGAGTCAAAAAGTCTTGAAAAATCAAGATGCTGTCATTTCCAACCCTAAATTCACTTTTCTGTCTATAGGCTTTTAGGACACGCTCCTTCACTGTCCAGTTATGAAAACGAGCTATAAAAGGACGAGGCCTACCTCTCTGGTCTCCGCCGCCACGCTCTATTTGGTGTGGGTCTTGAGGAGTATCCAGTTCAAGAGCAGACATGAAATCAGTGGTTATGTATTTTGCCAGGGTGTCAGGAGTAACTGATTCCAGGATGCCGATGAAGCACAGTTTATTCCTGCATTCCCGGTTTTCTAGGTCTTCGAGTTTGGCGGTTAAGGCAGCAAGCGAGGCTTGGTGGTAGGAGGTTGCATTGTTAAGTCTCACTAGGTCTTCTTCTGCAGAGGCTGTACGGGTCTCCAGGTCTGCTATGTTTTGTGAATTAGTGGTATTTTGGGATAAAGCCGCGTTGATAGACACCTGAATAAGGTCAAAATGTCCGTCCATATCCGCCAAAAGTAATCTGGACACCTCTTGAGGCAGCGGTAGAAGAGGTCTCATGTGTATCTGCAGAGTCCAATGAAGGAGGATTGGGCCATTACTAGAACGTGATATATCAGCATTTTAGCTGCTTATCCACTTGTGGATTTGGCTAGTTTGGATGCAGAGTTCCCTTTTGGAATGTTTTTTGCCACTCTCGGGCCTGATCACCACCTCCACACTGTGTAATTGTGCCAATCTGTGGCCTACTCATGCTGCTGCCAACTGACCACTCACTCAACCCCCCTGTTGTTTACTAATGCTCTAGGATGTTGCCACTATGTTTGGTTTTTTCCTTCTTCAAATCTGTCAGGTGGAATGAAAAGGACAAACATAACCGATTGGGTCTTCGGAGAAGCTGTAAGGCCAGTATTACATTGTCCTGTGTTTGCATCAGGATTGGTGGATGATTAGGTAGCCAACAGCAGGAGTGGATAGACAACACAGAAGACATGCAAATATTCCATTTACTTGTCATCGCTGTTTTGGATCAACTCCTGTTTCTTTTTGGCTTTAGCAATACTAATTTATTATTGACCGATTGAAAGCGGACACTGAAGAATCAAAGGAAGGGCAAAATGATCAGTGACAACACAAAATTACTTCCGACACCCCCTCCACTCTTTCAGGGGTGGGGGTGGGGAAGATGGGGCTCTACATGTATCAGAGTTGAACAGAACAGGTTCTGTCAATCTGTGGAATCATCCAATGACTGTGTAAAAGGAGTGCGCTCTTTGACGCTATAGCAGGATCTTGGCCCTCTGCTTGTTTCTTTCTAGCTGGTGCTGACATTACTCTGTGAGGCTGCGTTCCCACTTCAGTAATTTGGTCGGTTTTGACCCTATAACTGCCCAGATAAGTGAAGTGATTCTAAGAGCAGCGCCTGTTATTTACATGTCATACTAAATCACCGCATTGTTTGAATACCAAACCACACTCCCTATGCATATTTCAGCATGGCACAATGTTCTACAACACCCTACAGGCTCTCTGCAGCCAGGAAATAGCTGTTTAACGCGATTCGTCACAAATTAATTTGGAACGAAACAAATTTTGGGAAAAAATTTGGCGAATGTGCCAAATCGAATTTGAGAAATTAGTTTGTCTATTTTTTGGTAGTGCAGGCCACCTATTCTGTTTATTACCTTGCCTGAACCCACTAAAGCTCTACTATGTATTTCCTGTGCTACAGTGCCCAAAACTGTATACAATCTTTCATATGCGTTCTGACTACATATATGCAAAGGGGACACCTTGAACTCGATCAGGTTTTTAACCATTACTGAACAATATCGGCAGGGTTCATCATACTGCGGTCATTATGGAATACTATTGCCCTGAAGTGGTGCAGTTGGTCTGCAAGAATGTTTAGCTAGGTGGTATATGATGAGTAATATACACAAATTGCAGAGCCTAAAGATTTCCCAGCAGAACATTGCTTTGAGCATCACTGCCTCCACCGATTTGTCCTCCTGCCATAGTGCATCCTGGTGTCACCTGTTGTGCAAGTAATTGACTTACACATGACCGACAGGCCCCATGCTATACAAGTAAAAATAATTCATGAGGCTAGGCTACCTTTTTCCAATGCTCTATGGTCTAATCCTTGCAGGCCATAGTGGTGGACAGTCCTTTCTGTAACTACACAGCCCCTTACATATACTCTGATATCTATGTCAACGATATGGTTTATAAGGAATTTGTACAGCAATAGCTCCTGTGGGACTGGATCTTTGCTCTTTACAAATATCAATCAGCCTTGGCTTCCCATCACCTATTGTACTTTCTTAGAACATTTGTGGTGTGGAGCGCACCATGGTTAACTGGAAAAATCCCGAAAGACCTGCAAAATGGAAGATGCTCTGACCCAGCCCTTCATCCACCACCATCTGGACTTTGTCAATGTCACTCAAATTGTTAGAGGTCCATTTTTCCTACTTTCAACACATCAACTTCAAGAACATCACACAATAAAAGGAAGCATAGACAGATTTATTCCAATAAATGGTTTTTTATAAAGGCAGGGGTACACAGCTCTACACGGCATAGAAATAAAGTGGCAGGTTTAATAACTTATGTCCTGTAAAACTCAGTTGTAAGTCACTGGTCCTTGAGAAAAGTTGAAAAAAAAAAAAAAATTGTAGCAAACTTCTGGAATCCACTAGCGTCTGAAACCTCCCCGCCTGTTTCCTCCACGTCTGTCTCCTCCTCTATAGGATGAATTTCTGTTGCCACCACCGCGTCTTCTGTCAAAAGATCGTCCTCCTCTGCCTCCAAAACCTCTGCCTCGTGAGCCATTAATTTCTCTCGATTCCTGAAGTTCAGGTAATTCTGTTGCGACTGAAAGTTTCCAGCGTCTTGAATTGGTCCAGGCGTCCTACAATGATTTAAACACTGAATTAGCTTGATGCAGTCAAAGACAATACAGTGCGGTTTTATATTTGTTATAGTGATGCAACACATTCTTTCTACAACACATTTACTACGTAGCCTATGCAGAGAGTAAATTACACCACACAAGTTCAAAAAGGTGGTCAGGCAAGTGTGCGGCTGCCACAGTATTTGACCTCAGCAGCCAGGTGTTATATTGTGATGGACCGGGGGACTCACGCTTATCCGCTCGATTCTTACTTTAGCAGATCACAGATGAGATTAAACGTACAAATCTATGTTCTTTCACCCCTTAACGACCCTGGACGTACGAGTACCTCCCAGGGTCGCTAATGGGCTTTGCGGCGGGATCGCTTCGTGACTCAGCCGCACAGCCAGCGGGTGTTAACGGCTGATCACAGCTAACACCCGACATTAACGGGGTGGGGGCGCTGCTTAACCCTTTAGATGCCGCGGCAAAGATTCGATTGGAGTCCCCGCATCGTAACTGCGGGGATCCGATGCATGGACATGGCAGCGGGGAGCCTTGTGAAGGCTCCCATCGCTGCCTGGTCCCGTTTGCCCCACTTCCGGCCCCAGGCAGGAACTGGGGAAACAGCCATCTTGGTATATGCAATGTCTATGCAATGCATTAGGCTGTATTACCGATCACGCCCCCTAGAGGGACAAAATGTTAAAGTAAAAAATAAAAAATAAGTTTTAAAGTACAAAAAAAAAAAAAGTATTAAAAGTTCAAAATCACCCCCCTTTCACCATTTTACAAATAAAAAAAAATTTAAAAAAGTTACACATTTGGTACCGCCGCGTCCGAAAAAGTCTGATCTATAAAAATATATAATTTATCCCATACGCTGAACACCGTAGAAGAAAAAAAAATTCCAAACAGCAAAATTGCGTTTTTTGGGGTCATTTTATGTTGCATAAAAGTGATCAAAAAAGTTGCATGGGTTCCAAACTGCTAGTGATAAAAAAACTTCAGCCCGCAAAAAATGTCGCCTCACTGACGTCTGTAGGTGTTAGTACAAAAAAGTTATTTTGTCGCACAAAATGGCGCAAATTTCAAAAATAGAAAATGTTTGGTATTGGCGGATGCGTATCAACCTGTAGAATACAGAGAACATATTATATTTACTGAAGATTGAACGCCGTAAAAGCAAAACACCTGCAAACATGGCTCAAGTAAGTTTTTTTTTTTCACAATTTGTCTCACTTGGAATTTTTCCCAGTATATCCTATGGTAATATGAATAACACCATTAGAAAGTACATCTTGTCCCGCAAAATAAAAGGCCTCATAGGTCTATGTAGGTGGAAAAATAAAAAAAGTTATGGCTCTGGGAATGTGGGGAGGGAAAAATGAACGTGTCCCCCCCAAAAAAATAAAAATTGCAGGGTCCTTAAGGGGTTAACGACGGACATTTTTTTTTTTTTTTAAACGGACCTGAATGTTTTTTAAAAAAAAAATAAAAAAATCAATGACTTACTTGCATTGCCTTAAGAGTTTCTGGCTGAACATCAAAACACACCCCCTGTAGGAAGAAAGACAACAGTTTATTACCTAAAAAGGTGGTTGAATAAACTTGTACATGCCCAGTGTTGGCGTGCAAGGCTTTTTATAATATGTTCAGCGATTTAGAGCATGTGGATGTCAGCAAATGCCATCAGTAAAAGCATATAGTGGGACCCATGCTCTGGCGGACTCATACGTCCATATATTGCTTAGCTAACCGCTGACTTTAATCTGTGCCATATAATACAACATAAGCCTGCATAATAAAGACACACCAGCAGGCTCTCCAAGCAGTGACATCTGATAACTATGGCAGCCAGACAACAAATATGCAATAAATGGCCATTTACCTGATGAGGTAACCCCTATAAGTGCAAACCGCTTACTAAACCAAACAATCTTCCCTTTCACACAGCATATCTTACCATGTTGTTCTTTAAAAGGCACATTCGATGTATTTTTGAATCAATTTCTTCTCCCATTTGCTCTTTAATTGAACGCCAGACATAGGAGAGGGTGTGGATGGCCATCGAACTCTCCAATAGCACTGTAACAAAGCCCTAAAAAACCATGGACATGCAGTAGGGTTAAGTACCTTTCAAAGAAAGAACACTGTTCTACAACACTATGGCAACCGACCCAAACTAGTACGGAGTTAAATAATGATCAGCTCTCTACATTACTTACCATCCTAGTACAAAAATACTACAGTACATAAGCAATTCTTAGCTGAAATGTCAGTCAGACCACATTCACGATTCTTTCAAGAATTAGGAGGTGGAATTTGCACCAAAATCTGGAAACAAATGCACTGAAGTTCTACCAGCAAAGCATGCGTGACCCATTTAGAATTTTACCCTATAGTGATGGCTCTATTTTCAGATTTTTTGTTTCCAGCTTTATCTTCCCTGCCTTCTATAATACTCTAATTTTTCCGCTGCCCTAGCTTTATAAGTCCTCGCTGTATTTTTAGTGGAACCATTTAATTCGCCATACAATGTATTGGGAATCCCAGTTCCTCCCTTCGCTCCAAACCCTCTCCCCCCCCCCCCCCCCCCTCGCTCCAAACCCTATCCCCCCCCCCTCGCTCCAAACCCTTACCCCCCCCCCGCTCCAAACCCTTACCCCCCCTTTCCACCCCCCCCCCCGCTCCAAACCCCTTCCCCCCCCCCCTCCCAACCCCTTAACCCACTCCCCCCTCCCCCCCCCCGCTCCAAACCCTTACCATCCCCCCCCCCCCGCTCCAAACCCTTCCACCCCCCCCCCCCCCTCGCTCCAAACCCTTACCCCCCCCCCCCGCTCCAAACCCTCTCCACCCCCACCCCCCCCGCTCCAAACCCTTACCCCCCCCCCCTCGCCTCCCCTCGCTCCAAACCCTCTACACCCCCCCCCCCCCTCCGCTCCAAACCCTTACCACCCAACCCCCCCCGCTCCAAACCCTTACCACCCAATCCCCCCCCCCCCCGCTCCAAACCCTTACCCCCAACCCCCCCCCCCCCCGTCCAAACCCTCTACCCCCCAACCCCCCCCCGCTCCGAAACCCTTCCACCCCCCCCCCTCGCTCCAAACCCTATCCCCCCTCCCCCTCCACCCTCCAAACCCTAATCCCCCCCCCCGCTCCAAACCCTAATCCCCCCCCCCCCGCTCCAAACCCTATCCCCCCCCCCCCCGCTCCAAACCCTATCGCCCCCCCCCCCCGCTCCAAACCTCTCCCCCGCCTCCCTTTGGGGGAATTCAGCCATGGATTTTCTATGGCAATCCCATGTTATGTGAGCACAAGACTAGTCGCCAAAAGTGACAAACCAGATGTTCCAACAGAAAGAAATCTAGCATCCACATTAAAGATCCAAAGTAATTTCAATATATAAAACCTCCCTTTCATTAATCCATTTAAAGTAACAGAGCAATCAATGCAAGACTGCATATCATAGCTTAGCTGACTGACTAGTTTCGGTAAAGAATCCTTAGTCTTAGTATATCCATTCTTTTTATTGAGACATTTGTGCTTACACTGGTGTGAAGCTTTTGGCGATTCCATGCATCTTCTATCTACTACATCAGTTCTGGGACAACTATGAGTGAGCTGAATAATCTTTAATCATTATATATTAGATGTTGGTTAACACACTTGTGGGAATGAGGTGGCATACTTATTCACACCTCTTAGGCTATGTTCACACGGCTTAAAATGGGACTTCTCGTCCCGTATTTCACACCGTACTGCAGCAAATACAGGGCGAGACACGTCCCATTCATTACGGTACTCCACAGTTCTCAGAGAACTATGGATTACGTCTCCTCTCCCCGCTCGCACAATATGGCGAGCAGGGAGATAAGTGACATGTCAATTATTCACGGCTTATACGCGCTGAGAACAATAAATGTATATGGGACCGGCGGGCTGCCGGCCACCCCGCCCCCGTTCACACGGCATAATACGTCCCTGCAATTACTGCCGTGTGAACATAGCCTTACAGGACCACAGGTTGGTTTTCATGTAAAAGCAAGGCTTCTCACCTGTTCCATGTTAAGGAGTGATCGTTGCTTGAAGGATGATGCCCCAGCAATATGAGCCAAAGCTGCTGCCAGTGCCTCCAGGGCTCCCCTCTTCTCAATAAGCTCTTCAGCATAGGTTTTAAACTGTTCAATGACATCAGCTGGGATAGAGTCCAATGACCTGGGGTAAGGTGGGGTGGAAGAAGACCATTATCCATATGTAATGGCAAATTAATAATGAGCTTTCCCTTTGTAAGACTAACAAAAATATATTCTGATTCAAGTGTACACCCTAAAGCCTGTCCCCTATACCATGACATCCACCAGCACACCAGTCACATTGTGTGTATCCGGCAAGTGCTCAAACTTGCACCTGGATAGCATTCAAGATAATGAATTCTCCCATAATAATTTTATTCCCCTTACAAGGTATTGTTGTAGAAAATATGCATATAATAATTACTTGATGGCATCAGCACTAGACGACTTGGCGACACTCATAACGGAAGGGATTCCAACTCTTTTGAATTTGATTCCCTACAGAAAGGCAAATAAAATATTTTCCAAATGAATAAATGACATTTGTTTACAGATTATTCCATAACGAAAGAAAAATTGGTGTGGCTCAACATCAAACTACAACGTCACTGCTTCTACACTAAGGCCATGTTCACACGGTATAATTGCAGGGTGTAATTATGCCCTGCAATTACGCCAGGACTATGGGAGCTCGCGCCGATTCCCGCGATGCAGGGGGGCAGCGGGTAGCGTATTCGCCGCTAGTAATTGACTTCTCTCCCAGCTCGGCGTATTGTCCGAGCGGGGAGAGGAGGCGTAAGCCATAGATCTCTATGAGAACTATGGATTACCGTAATGACTGGGACATGTCTCGCCCCGTATTTAGCGCAGTACGGTGCAAAATACGTCCCAGTTTAAGCCGTGTGAACATGGCCTACCTCTCTAGTCATGCAAACTGTGCAACTTTGTAACTTGTTCATCTCCTAAAAAGATGCAGCAGAGAAGAGTCTATGATGCAACAGCTGTAGAATACTATTTTTCTCACTAATTGCTAT
The DNA here is from genome assembly GCA_025379985.1 of Phyllomedusa bahiana. NCBI lineage: Eukaryota > Metazoa > Chordata > Amphibia > Anura > Hylidae > Phyllomedusa > Phyllomedusa bahiana. The sequence continues at coordinate 65,207 of JAODAL010016312.1, forward strand.
AAAAGCTACATCAAGTTGTGGAACTTTTGTTGCATAGCTCAAGTTTTAGTGAAAATGCAATCTATGAATATGTTCCCACAAGGCAATTGTTTGTTAGGTTCTTGCATAGAGAGGGGGTAACACATTCATACACCAAGATATGCACAAGGTTATTAGTACGGTCAAACAATTAGATGAAAAGAAAATGTGTACAGACGATAGTGGACTAACACTTTGTAATAAGAGCAGTTTTTGGGCTTTACTTACTGTACTTCTCTCAACATTTTGCAAGTAATATCTGTCTCTGGGTTCATAAAGCGAAATGCAGATTCCTGTGCGTCCTGCTCTGCCGGTGCGTCCTGATCGGTGGACGTAAGCATCCGCTTCCTGTGGGGACAACATATAGGTTAACAGGACTAGTACTGGGACAGAGGTCACCATTCTCCTTTTCTGACTTCGCCCAGCTACATTAGGTATATTAAAGGAGTATTCCCATCTCAGAGATTAAACATATAAGCAAAGGTTAATACAGATTACTACCCAATACTGTGCTGTTCCAATTTTGCTTTATATTAATAGAGACAGCAGTTTTTAACTCCTTTTTGTTTACAGATCCTTCCTAGGTTACTGACCACCTCTCTCTGCTCTGGCAGTGGTCAGGCTGGAGTTGTCCCTCCCTGCTGTCTCTTATTAGCAGATTGAAGCAAGCTGAGAAACTTTAACCCTTTAATGTTACCAAAACAGGAGACCTCTGGAGCCTAGTGCTGTCATGTAGCTCCATAGCGATACTCTTATCTGTGTATTTACATACAAAGATAATAGTGTGAATGCAGACAAATTACCACGTTTGTCTTAGCACTTTCCACTCATGACAAATACCAGTGTGCTAGATAATAGTTCTAGCCAGACATCCTGCTTGGACAGTCATTGTTTTTCATAACCCCTCCATCAGTAGTGTAACAGCCTCAGCTAGAAATAGGACCAAGCAGAGCTGAAATGTCAGTCACTGCTGTAAAACTACCACAGTCTGCACAGGAAGTAGAGTCTACCAGGAAAAATACCAGATGGGAAAACCCCCTTTAACCAAACAAGTAAAACTACTCACCCTTGGTGCAGAATATAACAAAACAAGATCGACTTCTGGAATGTCCAAACCACGGGCAGCAACATCGGTGGCAATTAAAACATTAAAAGATCCACTTCTGAAGCCTTTCAGGATAATTTCACGCTCCTTTTGTTGAAGATCTCCATGCAATGCTTTGGCGGTCTTAAATAAATAATTTATGAAGTAAGCACAAATGATCATTTTTATGGTCCAGTGTTTGGATCTTCAGAACATAGGGCACACCAACCTGTTTTAATGAGGCACAATTTGTTGACAACTCATGAGCTTCCAACTTGGAGTCACAGAAGACTATTGTTTTCCCATGGCTTCCACTGTATACCTGGATGACATCACCAAGGACGGTGGGTTTCTGGTATCTGTTACACTCAATGGCCAAATGCTGTAAGAAAAGAAAAAAAAAAAAAAAGGGGGGGGGGAGATGAGAGACTTTGTATGTATATATCTATATAAATATATATATATATATATATATATATATATATATATATATATATATATATCATCATCTCTCTCCTGCAATACAGTCACAAGAGAATACCACTTAAACCTTCAAATGGCAAATTACTCAAGTTTCCTAATCTTTGCTGTAGAAAATCTAAACAAGACCCATTACAAATAGATCACTTCCAGCAATCTACTCCTCTCAACTCTTCATCCCTAACACAGAATAGAGACTCTGGCTCCATTCACTTAAAATGGAACATGAGCATCTCTATAGGGTCAGGACGAGAGCCCTGGAGCAGCAGCAGTGGTGGGGGACAGCTAGATAAGTATTAGTTTTGGGGGTTTTTTGGATCACACCAACCCCAGTGCAGGATAGTTGGTTTTGGTGTTTTTTTTTTTTAAATTAATGGTTCCAACTGGAAGTCCCTTTCATGTGCCACCATGAGGACATCGCTCTATTAAGTTACACGCAAACAATCAAATTACAAATCCATACAAATTTAGAGTCCACATAGCACATGGCTTGCTTCCAGATGCTTACAATGTTTTCAAACACATGGAGGCAGCTTCCACTTACTCAAACAGAACGAGGGGAAAAATAAATTAAACTGTATCGTGTTACAGAGAACCTGTCACAGATTATGCCCCCCTTGCTGAGGGCAGCACAAGCTAGTGACAGACCTGCTGTTTCCAGCGCTGTGTCCCTTATTCTGTAAGATGCTGCAGTTTTAGAGAATGCTCAAATCTGCAGTTTTCAGCCAGAAAAGTCATTTAAAGAGTCAGTTTTTTAAAACCCCGCCCACCTCAACTGATAAACCTATTACTTTGAATAGTTAGAAACATGTGAATAACTTCCAGGTGGGCGGGGCTAACACCTGCTCATGAATAAGATTTGAGCATTAAATTCTCTGACACTGCTGCCTCTTACAGAATAAGGGACACAGCGCTGGAAACAGCAGGTCTGACACTGGCTTGTGCTGCCCTCAGCAAGAGGGGCATCACCTATGTGACAGGTTCTCTTTAATTATAGACAAAGGACACGAGATGGGATCCTCACAAAGCTGAGACTTAAAAACTTACCTCAACAGTAATGGCAGCTCTCTGACTACGGTGTCCCACAAGGTCAATTTTTTCATACTGACTTCTCATGTACTTCTTAGCAACATTATACATCCAGTCGGGACAGGTGGCAGAGAAGAGAAGAGTCTGCGGATTCTCATTTGGATCTTCCAAAAGACAAAATAGGGAAACACAGTAAGACAATTTTTTTTAAAAATAAATGTTGCAGTGTACTACTAACCTGCAACTTTATTAAAGGTATTGACTAATACTAGAAACATTAACACAATTCTTTTCTGTACCTGATGTATATCGGGCGGATAAGATTTCTTCTACTTGTTCAGAAAACCCCATGTCAAACATCATGTCGACCTCATCCAATACCACATGTTTCAGAACAGAGAGATTCAGGTTATGGTTCTGGACGAGATCTCTCACACGACCAGGGGTACCGACCAGGATGTCAATTCCAGTTTTTATGGCAAATACTGTAAAGGACAAAAAAAACTTAAGTGTTTTTCAGGGTTGTTTTTTTTGGGGCGTTACACAACTCCTATAGCTACTTACACCGACAAAACATACTGTAACTGATGAGTGGGCAGTGAGGAGACACAAGATGTACATACAAGTGGGACAAATTGTATTCTGCAATAGACTGCACCCATTTGTAATGAAGTCAGTCTGCTTGATAGCTCAGTCCAGTAGTTAGAGGGTCTTCATTAGGGTATGTGCACACAGCGTCTTGCCTCCGTATGAACATCCGCTTTTCTGATGTGTCTCTGGGTCCATCAGAACAGACCCAGAGATGCATCTAACAATTCGCAGTGAGTGTATCACTGCCGGCAATGAGGAACAGGCAGCGGCGTTCACATGAGAGATCTCCGCTGCGCGTCTGCATCGCGCCTGTCAGGTCCGTCTTTCGGATGCGATCCAAGAAATGACAAGAAAAGATGGAACCGACTGGTGCTATGAAAACCCGCAGCGGCACTCGATCATGTGACCGCCGCTGTGTGTTTGTCATGCCGGCAGTGATAAGTCACTGCTAATTGTTAGATGCGTCTCTGGGTCCGGTCTGATGGACCCAGAGACGCATCAGAAAAGCGAATGTTTATACGGAGGCAAGACGCTGTGTGAACAAGCCCTTACAACACTCGACATCTCCTAAAATCATCAAGCAGCAATGACAAACATTATTATGCCAATGCTTTCTGTAGCACGAGCTCACCTTGCTGCTGATAGGGTGTTCCTCCATAGAAGCAACAGGTCTTAAGCTTCTTAGAGATGCTGCGAATTTCATTTGTTATCTGAATTGCAAGTTCTCTTGTGGGTGTAAGAATAAGCACCTAAGGGAAAAGTAGTAATATTCCATTAGTTTACATGCTGTAGCTATACATTGTGCGCTGAGTCTAAGCAGAATTCAGGTATGTGCAGACTGCGTCTTGGATAGGTTTTTGCAATATGTAAAACGTATAGCATCAAACGTATCCAAAAACGTTCCAAAGTGTATTAGTTTTCTGAACTGCAGAAACGTGTCCCTATAGCCTTTTCAATGCGTTAAACGGATCAAGAATCGACATGTCACTTCTTTGAACGCATCAGTTTAACTCAATGCAAAAACGTATTTAAAACGCGTATCGCCTGGACGATATGTATTTTACATTGTAATCAATGTAATCACCGAACATTGTTGAATACGTTTTGGGGTCCATTTTTCGGTACGTAAAACGTACCCAAATACGTATTTAACGAACGCCGTGCATACCCTTAGTAAAAGACTCTAAAATCGGTTTCAATATATTTATACACTAAGGGCCACATGTATGAAAACTGTCTAGATCTAAAATTCACTTTGTTGCCCATAGCAACCAATCAGAGCACTCCTCTCATTTCCTATAGTGCTCTGGAAAAATGAGAGGCGCACTGATTGATTTCTATGGGCAACAAAGTGAATTCTAGACTTCGACTGTTTTTGTACATGTAGCTCTAAGTATCCAAATTAATATGGCTCTACTCCCACTCTTTAGCAAGGAGTAGGACAAGAGAGTCTTACCCTGGGGGGCTCGTCCTTGCGCCAATGGGTTTTTATCTTGGATGAGTTTCTCAATCACAGGGATTGCAAATGAGAAGGTTTTGCCAGTACCAGTGCGAGCCTGGACCACAACGTCCTTACCACTGTAAGCAGTATGGAAGGTTTTGGATTGAATAGGAAACAAGTAAGTGACTCCTTTAGCTGTAAAACAAGACACATTAAATGAGATCACCGTTTTGTCTCAAAAAATATTAAGTAACAAAAAGTAAACTCTGCAAGTACATTTGGGAGAGAGGGGAATTGATATGTTGCCTAAACACACTGTAAAGAGATAATTACACATAGTAATACACAGTCAAGTCACATTATTTTGACCACCAGCTTACATCCAGAGTAACCGCTGTGTGCAGCATGGACCACAGATAGACGGGCTGGGAGACTGCTAGGTTGTCAAAGATATCTGGAGCCATGCCGACTGCACCCCACTGCTGCTGGAGGATCCAGAGAGTAAACAATGATTGAGGTGCGTTTATTCAAGTTTGTTTGTGTTCTAAAGTTGTATCCAATAAATATATTTTACACTGACAAGCAAAAAGGTAACAATGTCCTGACCTTGTGACTTTCAGGCTCCATATCTCACCATCCACTACAGCTTTGAACGTGAGACTCCCATTATTTTATAGATCATCATCTTGGCCATCTCATACATAACTTTGACCTGCAACTATTTAGCAACTGCTTAGTTCTGCAGATTCTTGCATTGTTACTGTTTTGCTCCTGGTGGTGGGACAAAAGACAACCTGTTCTCACATTCCCTAATAGCTCAGTTGGTTATTCAGGCTGATTCCCAAGCAAAAGGTCACTGGATCGAGCAGCCATGAAGAAGATTTCCCAAGAAAAGAGAAGCAGCAGCATCCAACTCACTGATAGTGGCCTCTTGGCCAAGAAAATTGCCAAACAGCATCATGTGAAGCCATGACAGCTGGAAGAATATGAAATGAAGTCCATCCATCCCAAAGCCAAGAGGTGACGTTAACTCTGATATTTTGCCTGGACAAGTCGGCTCATCACAAGGTCTACAAGTTATCGCTTTACATTGCGTTAATATTGATAAATCTGTGTAACACATATGACGCATAAAAAAAAACATGTAGACCAATGCATGTTAATTGGATACAGTTGATGCTTTTTCATGCAGTTTGCTGCATAATGAGCATGTAATATGTACACTGTATGCATCAAAACGTGTAAATCTAGTCTTAGAGTGGGGACCAGCAATCTGGTCTCAGACCAACACTCATCTCTTGCTTTGTGGAAACTGTTTTGTGACTTGTGTACCAAATACTGCTATTAACAGTCGTGCAACACATACACCCCCTCTCTGTAATGCAGCTAACACATAGCAAAAGCATGATTTTTACCCTTTAGATTTGCAATGGTTTCTTGACTGATTGGAAATTTAGAAAAGTCTCCTTCCATTTTCTCCAGAGTTGTCTCCTATAAAATATTAAAAAAAGTGTTAAGAAAAAAAAACCCAAAAAAGATAAACACTCAAACCAAAGTTTCCTTTGCCTCGCATTTTTGTTTTTTGACCTATAGTCTATATAGTTTTAGACCTAGGTGAGGGCTAATGACTTATTTATGATGAGCTGATGTTTTTACTGGCACATGTAACTTTCAGACCACCATTTAGATCATTTTTCACAGGAGACAAGATGACCAAAATAATTGCAATTCTGATGCCAAAAGGCGACGCTGCACCATTTTCTAATGGCAAAGATGTCGCGGTCACACTGACAGTGGCATTGAAGTTGTAAAACGACCAAGAATGGAGTCATCTCCGTTCCCACTAGTGTTTGTCAGCTGTAATTAACACTTGGCACTCACCATGTACACAGCAAACTCTGCTCCGGTGCTCACTTCAAACACCCTTAGCAATGCCAAGATGTACTAGTTCATCAACTGACAAAGTTGTGAACCCCCTTACAAATAAGCAGAAACTCACCGTGTCTGGTTTCCAGCATCCAGACCCACGCCCACATGTTTATTATAACACTTATTTTAAATAGTTTTCCCACAAGTTCAGGCAAGGTCCGACTCACCCTTGAACGGCTTTCCGAAACCTGAAGATCTAGTCACACACGTACCTCATCATCCGATTTGGATTCCTCCTCACTCTTTTCCTCTTCAGGGTCCAGTTTCCTTTTCTTTGCTTGTGGGGCACTGTTACTTTTCAGTTCCGAGTCTCCATTCTCAATACTGGAGGCTTTCTTTGCTTTCTCTTTTTTACCACTCTATATAGATTTAAAAATAATAATAAATTGTCAATGAAAAACCCTATAGACTGTAAGCAATGGCGAAAACTCACAGATTTAGAAGATGATGCTATTATTAGAAGCAGAAGACATATTCACAGATGCTGTAATTCCAAACATAACTTTTTAGTAAATTTCACATAAAAAGTCATTAGTTCCATAAAATAAGTATATATCTAAATCCAAAACAAGGGCAGAGGACAGTTAGGCCAAGTTCACACGGCATAAGTGCGGGGCGTAATTACACCCCGCAATTACGCCGGGACTTCGGGGGCAGGGTGTCGGCAGCCCGCAGGCCCCAGAGACATTCATTGCTAGCGCCGCGTATTCGCCCCTAGTGATCGACATGTCACTTATCTCCCCGTGCGATGTATTGTGCAAGCGGGGAGAGGGCGTAAACCATAGTTCTCTATGAGAACTGTGGATTACCATGACTGGGACGTATTTCACCCCATTTTGAGCGCAGTACGGCGCAAGATACGGGCCGAAATACGTCCCAATTTAAGCCATGTGAACATAGCCTTAGGGTATACATTTGATGTATATATAGAAAATATTGAGGGAAGACCTTGTTTGATGCTCCTTTGTATGAATCCATCTAGGGTTTCAATCGTTCTCCAGAACATGTTACAATAAATCATGGATGATAGGGGTAGATCCCATCCCGTACTTTTATTCTTATACAATCACTATGACAGGTGGAGTAGTCGCCCTGACAAGGGCGGCCCCACCCCTCGATGACTCGTTCTATTAAGAGTCCCTAACCAGACCCTAGAGTCCAGTGCCCCACTAGACCTCAATAGAGCAGAATTTTCTTGCAAATGGGGGTGATCAATGTGTATACAGGATAATGAACATACCACATCAACAGCCCCAAATGACAGTCCCTAACTAGAGCAATGACTACTTTTATGTGAAATTTAGTAAAAGTTCGGTTTTGAATTGGGATTATAGCTTCTGTGAATATATGTAAGCATGTGACAAACACGAGGAAATAATCCAGTAAAAATGACAATTCCACAATCCTGATCCCCACACGCCGACCGTGCAGTGGAACGTTACCTTTTTGCCGTTGACCTTAGGTTCGGGTTCTGCCGTGTCTTGCTCTTCTGATTCTTCCTGCTCAACTTTAGTTCTTTTCTTTTTTGATTTCTTGACTTTAGGAGTCTCGGTATCTTCTGGCTCCTCAGTCATCTCCTCCGCTGCTTCAGGAGAACTCTCTTTTTTAGCAAGCATCTTTTTCTTCAGTTTTGGTGTCTAAGTTAAAGTGATAAGGGAGAACAAACAGTATTCATTAGATTTAGGACTAGACAAGTGTCAGAACGCGTGAACGGATCACATCAGCGCATCAGTACCTTTTTATTGTGATTAGTATCTTCAGTCACCTCTTCGTTGCTATTATATACTTGCTCCAAGTCCAGTTCTTCTGTTTCCCCATTCTGGATTTTTCTTTTGGTCTTCTTGGGTGTGGGAGTTTCAGATATTTTCTGGAAAAGACAATCACCACACATTAAGAAATATAAGAGTCCCTAGCACAGCACAGTGCGCCTAGTGTCCCTAAGGGACATTGCAGCTCCGCGACCCCCCCGCACAGCCATCGGGTGTTGGCGGCTGATTGCAGCTAACACCCGGCCGGTACAGCACGAGCAAGCAGCTTCGCCCGCCCACGCTGTTTAACCTCTTAGATGCCGCGGCGTCTGAATGAATGAAGAGTGGTGCCGCGCACGTTCTTCAGGGCGATCAGCATCACCGCAGCATAACTGCGGCAATTCAACGCCCGGAAATGGCAGCGGGGAGCCCTGTGAACGCTCCCATCACTGCCATATCCTGGTGTGCCCCACTTCCGGCCGCAGAAGTGGGGGAAACCGCCATCTTTGTACAGTCTAATGCATTGTCTATGCAATGCATTAGGCTGTATTAATGATCGCTCCCCCTAGTGGTCAAGCACCATAGGGGGACTCCATGTTAAAGTAAAAAAAAAAAAAAAGTTTTAAAGTACAAAAAAAAAAGTGTTAAAAGTTCAAATCACCCCCCTTTCCCCATTTTGCAAACAATAAAATAAAAAAGTTACACATATTAGGTATCGCCGCGTCCGAAAAAGTCCAATCTATAAAAATCATTTATCCCGTATGCTGAACACCGTAGAAGAAGAAAAAATTCCAAATGCCAATATTGCGTTTTTTGGTCATTTTACGTCACTTAAAAAATGGAATAAAAGTGATCAAAAAAGTTGCATGCATTCCAAACTGCTGGTGATTAAAAGTACACTTCAGCCCGCAAAAAATGCCCCCTCACTGACGTCCATAGGTGTTAGTACAAAAAAGCTATTGGTCGCACAAAATGGCGCCGCAGCACAAATTTCAAAAATAGAAAAAAAATTTTATGGTACCAAAACATAACAGAAACCCGACATGTTTGGTATTGCCGGATGCGTATCAACCTGAAGAATACAGATAACACATTATGTTTAGTGACGATTGAACGCTGTAAAAGCAAAACACCCGCAAACATAGTGAAAATAAGTTTCTTTTCACAATTTGTCCCACTTGGAATTTTTTTGCGGTTTCCCAGTATATTCTATAGTATTGTGAATAACACCAATAGAAAGTACATCTTGTCCCGCAAAATAAAAGCCCTCATGTGTCGATGTAGGTGGAAAAATAAAACAGTTATGGCTCTGGGAAGGCGAGGAGGGAAAAACGAACGTGTCAACAAAAAGAAAACGCCTGGTCCTTAAGGGGTTCATAAACTACCTGGAGGGTAGTGCGTTGCTATCAAAATTGCAAAAAGAGATAATCATTAGCTTTTGGGCCAAAGGCGGAGGGGGGCAGCATTTCTGGAACAGCATCGTTTGTGAACTGTTCCTATGTTGCTGCGGTGAAAGTATCGCGAGTTTACAAATGGCGCCATAGCGAATAAGTGAGGTGGAAGCTGCAGAGCATCACGTGCCACTGATGTGAGAGGTGAACACTAGTTGCAAAAGTGCGGGAGGTAGAGCAACTGACCACCAAAATGAGCCAGGGGGCTACCAGACGTGTCTCTAACACAGTGTTTCTCAACTCCAGTAGTCAGGACCCACCAACAGGTCATGTTTTTAGGATCTCCCACAGAATGCACTGTCAATAATTACATCACCTGTGCAGCATAATTATTTCACCTGTGCACTGCTAATGAAAGCCAGAAAACATGACCTGTGGGTGGGGCCTCGAGGACTGGAGTTGAGAAACACTGCTCTAACACAACAGTTCAGTGAACACTACTGCATATGGGGCTCCAAAGCAGACAGATGGTCACTGCACCTGCATTGGCTGAAAAGGCTTCAATGTTCATGGCAGTACCACTGATTGGCAAAGGGTTGCCTCTTTCGATGAGTCATTTTCTGCTCAATGAACGGTTGGTGTGTCAGACTAGAAACAGAGAACCAACACCCTGCAACCATTGCTGGAAGAACACAAGCTACTGGCGGCAGTGTTATGATCTGGGGAATGTTTTTATGGCATTCTCTGGGACCCTCATCCATGTGGAAGATGCATCTGATTAGGGTAAGACTTCATCCTTGTGGATCACATACACCCATACAAGCAGACTGACTTTCATAAGATGGATCGGATCTTCGAGCAAGACAATGAGATGTCACACGGCTAGAAATATCCGAGTTCCCCCCCTTGCCCTCAATTCCCCAGACTTGAAACCAATAGCGCATGTGTAGGACTACTTCGCTGGTGGTGCTGGCTTCATAGATTCTTCTACACAAGTGGCTAAAATACAACCTGCAATAATTTAAGTTAAAAATGTGAATCAAATAACTTACTCTCTAGCACCATAGACAACATTATCCACAACAGTCCATGGTGGCTGTGGTGCAGATCAGCAGACCAGTCTGGGTTTTGCTAGGCTCATTATAAAACATCATAACCCATAGTTGGTTTGTTTTCTCCCGAGGAACCATCCTACCCTCACTTGGAGTGAGAAACACTCCAGGAACTTGGAAATTTAAATTCCAATAGTTTTTTTTTTTTTGCAATTATGGGACTTTAAGTATTGAGATCATAGTGGCACTGAAGGGCCTTCCAGGGCCAGTCGCCTGGACACGGAGCTGCTTTTTCAGGGCGATGACCTCATTTTTTGGAGTAGGTGCAGAGTATAGAGGTTACTAGGGAGAGACAGCTATTGCGTTTATGACTGTAAGGCTTTGTTCACACGGCTTAAAATGGGACGTACTGCGCTAAATACTGTGCAAGATACGTCCCAGACATTACGGTTATCCACAGTTATCATAGAAAACTATGGATTACGGCTCCTCTCCCCGCTCGCACAATACGCCGAGAGAAGTCACATGTCAATTATTCACGGCGCATACGCACCGATAATAATACATGTCTATGGTGCTGGGGGGCTGCTGCGCTCCCCCCCCCCTCTCCCGAGCACACGGCGTAACTGCAAGCGAAATACATCCCTCAATTATTGCCGTGTGAACACAGCCTAAGGGTGTGTTCACACAGCGTGTTGACTCCGTGTTTACATACATTTTTAGATGCATGTTTGGATCCGTATTTTGGACCCTAAACGGTCTGAAACACGCATCTAAAAAAGTGCAGTGTGATTACATTGCTTTCGATATAAAACACGCATCAGCGTTCAGACGAGTGATCCCCGATGCGTGTTTACTTGCATCTTTTTGATGCGTCTTTCTGATCTGTTTAAAGAATTGTCATGTCAGTTCTTGATCAGAAAGACGCGGCAGACGCCCTGTTTAAAACTGTAGGGCAGGCATCCTCAAACTGCGGCCCTCCAGCTGTTGGAAAACCACAACTCCCATCATTCCCACTGTTACAGAATATATAAATGCATGATGGGAGTTGTAGTTTCCCAACAGCTGGAGGGCCGCAGTTTGAGGATGCCTGCTATAGGATGTGATCCTGCTGCAGCCAAAACGCATCCAAACACACACCTGCATGTCGGATGTGATTTACACTGCTCTTTTGAATGTGTTTTCTGGATCCAAAATGCCGTGAGAAAATAACCTAACGGTTGTCAAGGAAACACCTGGTCCTTTGAAAACAAATCCGGCCATGACAACACAGTAGGCTCATGTTACTTTGTGGATGATGTTGTCTGTGGTGTCAGTTAGGTCACTCATTTCTTTATGTACGTTATTAAAGGTTATATTTTAGCCACATGCGCATACCACATGCTGGAGAACTCCAAGTCCCAGCACACCTCTGACTAGTACTAGACCCGGGATTCGTTTTCATAATTCAGTAGATCCCATTCAGTGCTGTGATTCTCTAGTTCTCCTCCCCTACCCTCCATTGCAGGAGGCAGTCAGCTCCAGATACCTTACTGATTTCAAAACCACCGGTATTGTTCAAAAACTTGGAACGTGCACAATAATCAGATGGTTTTCAGTAGAAAACAGTCAAAAAATGCACCATTGAAGTCAGTAGGGAGAGGATATGAAACAATTTCTAAAGAGAAGAAAAAAAAGAGAAGAGAAGGCGTGTGCGGGCATAGCGCTTAAAAGAAATATGGAGATGTTACTGAGATATAGATGCATAGTTTTTTAAATAATTTAGTAAATATATATCTGAATAATCTGTATACAAATATATATATCTACCTATTCTGCGCAGATAGATCTCGATAATGTCTGAAGAAAAACAAATCCTAAAATCAGCTCAAAATGAGTTGGTTTTTCTGTTACAATTCTGATTTAGAATCCGGCAGCATTCTGTCCATTGCCCTGTGGACGCAGCCCAAGGCTATGTTCACACGGGGTAATTTCGTCGCACATTTGGTGTCGTATTTGCGCGCCGCAATGACAGTACTCCATAGTTCTCATAGAGAACTATGGATTACGCCTCCTCTCCCCGTTACTTGCGGTGAATACACACCGTGAGTAATGAATGCCAATGGGGCGGGCGAGCGCCTCGGGAGTACGCGCTGATCAATGCGACTCCCAAATCACCTGGCATAATTGTGGCCGTACTGTATGCGCCGGAATTATGCCGTGTTAACATAGCCCAACTCACTATTATGGCAAAGTGCAGGAAGGGGTTAAAGAGCTTTGGTTGACATCCACTTACTCATCCAGATGGGATTTCTATATAAACCACAATCCCCAGCGGCAGGTTGTAGACGGCATTTTTACAGTAACTATATCTATCCATACAGTAATTATGTGTGTGTATATATGTCCAAACAGTAACTGTGTGTATGTATATATATATATATATATATATATATAATATATTAAAAATTATGCAACAACGCAGTAATTATCTGTATGTCACACACATAATATCTGGTATTGTGTCTATACAGTTTAAATGTGTTATATATATAATTATATGACACACACATCAGAAATTTTCTGTGTATATATGTTTTACGTAACTATCTGCGTTATATGTCATACAGTAATGAAATATAAAATATATATATGAACACACACATACAGTAATTATCTGTATATACACACACAGTAATTATCTGTGTATATATGTCCATACAGTAACTATCTGCGTATATATGTTCATACAGTAACTGAATATATATAAATATATATATGAAAACACACATACAGTAATTATCTGTATATACACACACACATTCATAAACATTAGTTTAAAATATATTGGAGTGTTTACACAAGAAGAAACCCCAGCCCCGGGCCCTCTGATAGTCCCAGTTCGGCGCTGTGCCCATGAGTCGCCATTCAGCCGTGTGCGGCCCCACATGCTGGGGATAAAAGTCCCAGCACATCTGCCGCAGTGCACACCCAAATTGGGGCAGAGTCCCCCAGCAGGGGGAGGGGCCGGAAAAACCTTCCTGCTCTCCGGGGGGCCACCCCGCTGAGGCGTGAGGCGGAAACGTAAAGGGGGCGTCAGCTGGGGTTTCCCGCGATAAGCGACCCCCGGGGCCGCCCCCCCCCGCTCACTTCTTCTTGCCACTCTGCTCTCCATTTCTTTGTGTAAAAAATCCAGGCTTTAAAAATAATCGTCTCAAAAAGTCCCGCCCCCCAAGGGGGGGAAGAGGCAGGGCCCCACCTCAAGGGAGCGGGAAAAAGGAAAGGGGGAAGACGCGTCACCGCCAGGAGCCGCAGGGGGCAGTGACGTGTAATTCTGGCGACCATCATGTGACTAGGTTTCGTACAGCAGGGCATCGCCGCGGAGGCTGTGACGTATAATGACCGCGACTTGTGCTCCATGTGTTCCGTACAGCGAGGAGTGCTTGTTTATGTCGGAAATGGTGTCTGATTTGTTATGACATTGATAGCGCGCAGTAGAGAGAGCTGCCATGCGCAGTGCACATCGTCGGGAAGCGGGCTGTGCTGAGCTCGTCTATTCTGCTATCACTGTCCTTCGCAACACCCACTTTCTTCCCATACACCCGGAAAGTTCCAGGCACCCCCCCAAATAGGGTTCCAGCAGCCCTGCGATGGCTAAAAGAGTGTGTGTATATATACATAACTGTACAAAAATTTTTGTGAAAAAATTTTTCTTGAATGTTTTTTTAAAAGCTGCAAAAGAGACCACTCCTCCTTTTGTTACTGTCCAATGGTCAAAGTTTCGTACTTTTTGCAACTTCTGTTGAGGCATTTGCCAAAAATTTCCCTAACTTTTTTTTGGCGTGTATGTAGTATTATATTTATATATATATATTTATATTACCCTTTACCACCTATATATATATTTTATATTTTACCACATGATAATTGTGTTTGTGATATAGTAGATTTGTGTAATTACTATACGCAATTATTGATAAATAATTGATGGAATTCAGTCATTAAAACTGTATATGCTCTTATTAAAGGGGTTGTCTCACTACAGGGATTACTTTTTATGTTAAAGATTGTACAAAAACAAGTCACTTTGAATTGGCCCTTTAAAACAGTGTCCCCCTTTCCCTGATTTCCCCCTTGTTGGGCTGCTCAGCTCCTAGGTCCTTAGTACGACCGTTCGATTTCCTGATAAGCTGCCAGCCGGGTTTGTTTTAAGTAAGTGGCCCCTCAGCAGCTCATAATGCAGGTCGAAAAACCCAGAAACCGCCCCGAATTAAAAATTTGAAAGGGAAAAAAAAGGGGGACTGAGGTGTTGAATCAATGTAGTGAGACAACCCCTTTTTAAAGGCCCGTTCACATCACATTTTTGGCATCCAATAAGCATATACCTTTGGATAGACTAAAAAGCTTTTCACCTTGATGAACACTTTGAGTTCAGCTTCAGATCACCTTGGACACCTTGACCATTTTGCCCATGTGCCCTTCATTCGTGTCTCCAACTCTGATTTTTGGGCATCAAAAATTTAGAGGGTGGGCTTTTTTCTATTAAATCATGAAAATCCCCCCAAAATAGACATTTAAAGGGGCCCCAAAGTTGAAAAAATGTTTAGGTTTTAAAAATTTCTTTTTTGTCCATAAAAACCATCAGAGCGCCCCTTCATTTTTTCCCGCGCACCATTTGTGAAAGGGGGTCTACTGGTTGTATGGGCAACAAAGACCTTGACTGTTTTCATGATGTGGGCCCCAAAGGGGATGTTACCAGCGTATTGTAACGCGCAATGCCCGGGTTTTAAAAATAGTGTGGCCAGCGGTGGGGGGGGCCCCCTTGGCTCCATTGTTGGGGGTGTTTACCCCTTGGGGGTTCACCGTTTGCCCGGTATTCCCAAAATTTCGATGGGGACTTTTAAACGGCGATGAAGAAAATGGTCGACCAGGGTTCTGGGTCAAATTTGTTCATGTTCCCAAACACAACTGAAAGACGAAAATTCCCACATTTTTGTATAAAATCAATCAAGTAAAAAGCGGGGCAGTAGAGAAGAGAGGAAGGATGTATGTCCATATTTAGGCAGCTTCTAGGTACAGTTTATTGGTCCCATGTCCCCGGGGGGTTG
>JAODAL010016313.1:0-81054 GCA_025379985.1 Phyllomedusa bahiana
ATCCTTTTCTTTACAAGTTTGATGCTAAAACATTTTATCTTGCTTTATGCAAAGATAAAGGGGGTTTTTTGAGGATTTTGGTGCAAAATTGGTGAAAAAAATTTAAAAAAGCATAGAAACGCAGCAGCAGGACAAAAAGGGACAATGTCTCAAAAAATGGTCAGTGATAAAAAGGGGGAAAGTGACTATTTAAACAGTTAACCCCGCCTTAGGGTGTAGTTTATATCCAATGGCTTAATTTGTGCTCCATTAAAAAAGCAGAGCAAAAAACCTTCAAAAAACCTCCAAAAGACCCCCAAAAAAAAAAACGAAAAACGCACCAAAAGACTGATTTTTTTTTAGCTGTTTTTGACGGGCATGGACAGAAAACTCAGTTTCATGAACGTTTTTAGTAATTCGTTTTCAGGTCGATTTTTGTCCACTGCAGCCTAAGAGTCCAATTAATCAAAAATAGGAAAAACTGCTGCACTCCCAAAATGTGATGAAAAGAAATCAGTGCTTTTATTCATGCCTAAAACACGTTTCGGTCACACATGACCTTCTTCAAGAAAAATTTAAAGGGTGAAACAAAAAACTTTAAAGGGTATGCAATACTTGAAACAAATGAATACATAAATTCAAATGATGAATACAAAAAACAAAAAATTCTTCTTAGACATTAAATCACAGTGAAAAGGACAACATTTGAGTAATAAAAGTGTAATACATACTGATCAATCAATCAACAATAAAAGGCTTTGACAGTGTTAAAAAAATCTGTGTATAGTATGCAAATGCATGCATGCACAAGACAAAATATTAAAAATTCGGGGTATAATGACTCCTCCTACCTCTCACAAATACAATAGATCAAAATAATCACCAGCCCCGAACACTTTTCATCCATGTCTCTTTATATATTTAATATATTACACCATTAGGGGCTTTTTCCTTTTTTATTTTTATTTTATTTTCATATATATATTTTTCTCTTTTTTTTTTTTTTTCATCATTATTTATTTTTTCTTTATTATTTTATTAATTTTTATTTCATATAATATTTTAATATATATAAAATTTTTATTTTTTTTTTTTTTCTTTTTTTTCATTTTTTAATGTTTTTTTAGGTTTAAAGTTTTAGTACGCATTATATCACTGTTTCTCACAATAATTCTTTGGGGGACACAGCACCATGGGTATAGGACCTTTCCCTTGGGAGGCCCCCAACAGGCGGAACAAACTTTTAAAGCCCGCCCCCGAGGGTTTTATACCCCTCCTCTGACGCCGGGCTGATCATTTTCAGCCTAGTGTCTGGGGAGGCAGAACCTGTTCTGCAGCTCTGCCGAGTTTATTTTTCTTTCCTTTCAGGAAGGTGTTTGAGCACCCATTCTCACCGAAGGAAGGTACGAGCACACGGCTCTCACCTGAAGGAAGGTATCGAGACAGGCTTCACCTAAGGAAGGGATTGAGCACCCGTCTCTCCCCCGGGAAGGTGATTAAAGCCCCCCAGCTCTCACCCTTTGGGAAAGGGTGATCGAGCCCCGGCTCTCACCTATCGGGGGGGCCGTCAACGGTAACGACCGGCGCTGTCCCCCCCTGGGGGCGTCAGGAACCCATCATTCTTTATCTGGCTGGTCTTCCCCTCGCGCTACCCCCCCCCCTGCCCCTCCGCGGCCTTTTGGGGGATTCTGGTAACCTCAATTGTGTGTTAGGGTACTGGAAGGGTGATGCCGCGACACCCGAAACTCGGATAGGTGGTACCCCGCCTCCTCCATTGGGGGGGGTCGGGGTTTTTTATTACTTTTCTTCCTGGCCCGGGAATTCCTTTCCTGGGGCCCCCCCCATTTTTTTAGGTGGAGTGCTGGCAGAAAGGGGGGGGGCACCCGTGGGAGAAGTTTTTTTTCCCCCCGGGACGCAGCCCCCACACCTCACCCGGACGGGAATTTTTGCGCAGGCTAGTCCCCGGGGGTTGGGGCCCCAGCTGGGCTTCCCCTCGCCGGCCATGGCCCCCAAACCCTCCCCCCCCCCCCCCCCCCCACCACCACTCGCGGCGGGGCAACTTGCCCTCCAGGGGCCCCAAGGAGATTTCCTGTGGGCCCTCTCTTTTGCCCCCCGCCCACCCGTCCCCCCCAGTTGGAACGCCGCGGGCGTTTTAGGGAACCTGGTGGGTTCGCGGCGTTTTCACTGCGGTACCGCACCTTCAGGGCTTATCCTTGGTGGAGGGGGGCAAGGCAGGTGTCCCCAGGTCTCCCCAGGGGCCACTCACCCGCCGTTGCAGCGCTCCGGCCGCGCCGTGGGCCCCGGCCGGGAGTCCAAATTTAGGCCACGGCTTCTGGAGGCCTAGGCCGCAACTAGGGCCCCGCCTTTCCTTTTGGGCCATTTTCTTTCCCTGGGGGTTTGGGTCCCAAAATGGTCCGAGCCCCTCCCAGGGGTGGGGGAGGAAACCCCCAGCCAAAACCTTGGGGCCCGTGTCAGGGGGCAAAAGCCTAAACGCCGTTTTTTTCCGGCGTTTCGGCCCCCCTGAGGGTGTCCCACCACTCCTGGCTACAGAGGTGGACCCCAGCAAACTTGGGGAAAGGGAAGTTGGCCCCTGTTTTTCCCTCCATCGCCGGGCCCCCCCCCCCACCTGCAAGCCATGGGGCCGTTTTTTTAAACATAAGGGGGTTAAAAAACCCCCCCGTGCCCCAAAACAGTGGGACTGGCGTCCCCCTTTTCGCCCGCTGCCCAAAAAAAAATTTGTGTTTTGGGAAACCCCCAAATGGGACCGTGTTTCCCGGGGGGCGGTTGGGCCCCCTAAAGGGCCCCCTGTCTCCCCCTCACAAAAGGGCATTTTCCCTTTTCAGGGGGGCCCCAGGTTTTCGGTTTTTGGCCCTATGGCACCCTGGGCCTTTGTTGGGTTTTGCTGCCCGCCTCGCACCTCCCAGGTCCGGGGGCCCGGCGCAAACCCGTTCGGGGGGTTTTTAGCGTAAAAAGGGTTTTTAAATTTTGCTCTGCCTCGTTAAAACACCTGAAACTCTCTCCCCATCAACGGTGGTCGGAGAAAAGAAGCCCAGGGCCCGGATACGCTTCTTTTTAAGTGGGGACTCCCCCGATTTTGACTCTGAGCCAGACAGAAAATGATGGAAAGCAAACTTCCCAAACCCCCCATCCGGGCTATTTGGGCCGAATTTTTAAAACTCCCCGGCCTGATTAAAGGCCCCTTTTTGGAGTCTTCCCCCGGGCCCTTGGGTTTGGGGCCCAAAAAGCAGCGGGCCCAGCCCTTAGCCGGAACGGGTCCAGGGCCTGGAAAAGCCTCTGGGTTTTAGACTTCCCTGGGCCCCTTTCTCTGGGCCAGCAGGGGGAATAGGAAAGAAACAGCTCCCCAAACCCTTATCAAGCTGTCAGAGACTCCCCCTTTATGTTTAAGGGGGAGGATGTCTCGGGGCCCCCCAAGGGGGTCCCCCTTAGGGCGGCCCGGTGACAGCGTTTTGGGTTTCCCTGCAAAACCCCCGGGAAATTGAGAAATGTTTCCAGGGGAAATTTTTTTTTTTTTAAAAATCCGGGCAGGTGTTTGTTTTTTCCCATCAAAAAGAAAATTTAAAATCCCCTTTAAAACCCTTTTTCCCGGAGGGTCGGGTCATAGGGTCGGGGGGTCCCATCAGGGGAAAACCCCAGTCACCCGGGTCAAGTACCAAAAGGCCATCCCTGTCTTCCCGGGGCGGCCCGGGCCTTTATGACGGCACGGCCGGCATCCCCCATGGTTGTTTTAAATTCCCCCCCTGGGGCCTCCCGGGGCACCCTTCGACCCTGCCTTCTTCTTCTCCGCATTCCCCCTTCAGGTTTTCCCTCGTAAACAGCGGCCAAAACGGGTGGACTTCCACAAAGGATTTGGGGAATCCCCCTTCCCCTTTTTCAGAGTTTTCTGCGGTCCCATTGAAATCTCTCGGTGGTCAAACCGTTTTATGGGGAAAAAAACGTCGGCCAAAAAACAGTGGCCCGCCCCCCCGTTCCCCCCCCAAATTGGGAAATTTTTGGGGGGGGTTGCAAACTCCAAGGGGGTATTTTGGGTTTCCTTCCCGGGTCCGTTGTTTTTAAGCGTTTTTTTTTGGGAGGGGCCCCAGAAGGGGGCTTATAAAGCTCCCCCCTCAGGGGCCAGCCGGTGCAGCGGCATTTACGTTTATTTTGGGCTCCGGGAGAACCCCGTTTGGGGGCCTTTTGCCCAAAATACGCTTTGGGCGACGACCCGGGGCCCCCCACCCGAGAATCGGGTTTTTTGGTGGGGGCAATTTTTCCCCCAGTTCCAGGATCTGGCAGGTTTAGGCCAACGATAAACCTGGAATTTGCAGGGTCCCCCCACTTCAGCATTCCCCTTTGTTTTTTTCTGAACCAGCACGGGTTTGCAGCTGCCTCCCCCCGCCCGCCCCCCTGGCTCCAAACGTCCCGGTTTTCCCCCTGGCAATCTGCAACCCCCCCTCCCCCAGCAAAAGGGGAAATTATGCCGGCCTCGAAATCTGAGCAAAAAACCCTTTTTTCAGAACCCTTTAGGGGTTCCCATGAAGGGGAAATTCATTAGGGCCTATTCGGCCCTTTAAAAGCTTTTAACCGGTATGGGGTATGGGCCCGGTTTTTTCCCCTGGAGGGCCTCCGGTTTATCGGTAGGCTCTCGGGACGTCGAGAGCGTTTTTTTAGCTGATTTGGGGATCGGGTTTTTTTTTTCGCCCCAAAGTCCCAGGTATCAGGGGGTTCCCCCCCCGGGTTACAGTAGGCCCTCAACATTGCTCCATTCAGAGCACTTCAAAAATTTCCCGGGCCCCCCCCTAATTACATCCCCTTTGCATCAGGGGGTTGGGTTCCACCTCAAATTTCGCCTGCCGGGGCAGCAAACAGGGGCCCTTGGAGTTTGCACCCCGCTTCGGGCCCCGGTGGGTTTAAATTTGCAGAAAAAAAAAAACCCCCCCTGATTCCATTTTTAGGGGGTGGAATTTTAGGGAAAGCTTAAAATTTTCACCTCAGGTTCCAGAGGGTTTTCCCCCTGTCCTGAAAGCAAAATCGTATCGATTCCCCTACTCGGGAACCCCAAACCCGGCACTTTTTTTAGGTTGCAGCCCGGGTTTTTGGGACTTTGAGGGCCGCCCCCCGGGCGTGGGTCCTTTGCGCAGCTCCTTGGGTCGCTACCCCCCAGCGGGGGGAAAACCTTCCCCCAGTTGGAAAGCCCCGGTCTCCAAAAGTTCCCTTTGGGCTCATGGTCGCCTGCCCCCCAGGCCCGTCTTATCCTTTGGGGGGTGGGGCTAGCCATCCCAGTATAACATCCCAAGGGGGGTTTTTTTTTCTGTCCCCGGGAATGGTGGTCATCAACCCCAACGCCAGCCCTTTCGGGGCCGGGGCCCCCTCCTTGTCGGGCCCGGGCCTCTAGTCCCCTCGGGGGAAATTGGGGCCGTCCTTTTTCCAAAGTTTTTGAACCCCCAAAATATTTCCTAAGCGCTCTCCCCCATTTTGGGGGTTCCCCCCTCATCTTTTTTGGGGGCCCCCCGTTTTGGGTTTTAATTTAACAACACCCCGTTTTGGGCAAGTCTGAATCTCCAACCCCTGGTTTCCCCAACTCCCCTTCCAGGGGTGGGGAAAACCAATTTTGGCCCCCTTCTGTCGGAAGGTCCCTTTGCCTTTTCCCTGGGCCCAGGTGAAGGGACGCGAGATGTCGACATGGTGGCGTCCCCCGCCTCAAACCCAAACCCCGAGTTTTAAAAGGCCAGTGCCCCCAAAAAAACCCCCCCGGGGCGGCATGGAGATTTCCCGGGGCCTGGCCCCTTTGGGGGAGGTTGGCTGTCCCCCTCTCCCTTTTTAATTAAATCTGGGGCCCCTTTTTCCTCCCAGTCCGAAGGATACCACTGTGTCCTTTACATTAGGTTTAGGGCCGCAGGTTTGGGGGGACCGGGGGGCCTCGTGCCCCGGGTTGGCAAAAAAGGTCCCCCCGAACCCTTTTCCCTTTTTTTCGCCCAGGGGCCTTTTGTCACAGGCCCTCTGCTCCAACCCCCGTAAACCCTGGTTGCAGGGTTTCCCGGGAGGGCTGTTTTAGACTGCAACCCTAGATCACCCTTTTTTTGTCCCGGGTTTCCCCCCCCTTAAAAAGGACCAAGATTCGGGCACCAGGCCTCAGCCGGGTCTGTTGTCCAGAAATTTCACTCCCTTTTTTATTTTCCCACTCCAAGGAAGCCTCCCTTTTTCCCCGTCAGGCCGGGAGCTTGGGCCCCGCCCTCTCCCACTTTGAAAGGGAGGGGTTTGGTTTCGCCGATCTGTCGGCCAAGCTAGGGCCCCCCCCGGGTCACAGGTTTTAAAGGGTTTCCCATTTTGGGAGGGGGCATGCTTTGGTCCCCCCGGTTCGTAGGCCAAACGAACGTTTGGGGGCAAAAACCTTTTAGGGAAATCAACAGTCTGCACCTTTTTTGGGGGTCCACGGGGAGGTCCCCCCTGTGTTTTTCTTTTAAAGAAGGTTTGGCCCTTTTAGGTGGCCATTACTTTTTAGCCACCAAAGGGGGGTCTGTTAAACCGCAGCTCTATCTGCCCGGCCCCTGCTCTGGGGCTTTCGGAAGGGAAAAAAAAACTCTTTGGGCTTGTTCCGTAATGTTTTTCCCCAGGATGGTTTTATCGTTTTTATATCGATGAAGACATGGTTCTGCTCTCTTTTTACCCTCGTCCTCTTTTACTTTGAGAAAAATTGAGGACATGGGGAATTTCCGTTCCCGGTTCTAACCCCCTTTTGTTTTATTCCTTTTGGGGCCGGGACCAGTCCTCTTGATTTTTCCTGTGGGGCCTTTTCAAGGGGCTTTCCAAAACCGGTGTGGTTTTCCCTAGTTACGCAGGGGGAAATGCTCCTTTCCCCACGAGGGAGTTTGGGGGGCCTTGGGTTGGGGTTTCTTCAAACCTCATTTTTGGGAGGGTTTTAAAGCTGTTCCCCCCTGGGCTTTTGGCCCATCCCGTCAAGGGTTTCCCAAAACCCCCCCCATGCTTGGCCCCGGCTGCCGCAGCTCTCGGGCCCCCGAGGTTTCTTCAGGTAACAGTGGGCTGATTCTTTTTTACTTTCCCGATGAAGTTTTTTAAATCCCCACCCTCCCGGGACTGCTTTTGGGGCATCCCATGGGGGTGTTCCCCCAATGAAAAATTGGCGAGAAAAAGGGATTTTTTGTACTTTCTGTAAAAACCCTTTTTTCGTCCAATTCATTTGGGGGGCCCCAGGTTTCCCCCCCCCGGTTTTTTTCCCAGGGAATTAAGGTTCTCTTTGTTTTCCCCATCCTCGGCCCCCCCCCGGGTTTTGGGAACCCAAAAGATTCGCCTGGGTCCCGCAGGGGGGATTAAAAAGGCCGCGGGGCGGGTCTAACACTTTGTTCCGCCTAGTGTCCGCCTCCGAAAGGAAGGGGCCTATTCCCAAGGTGCCCCTTTTTCCCCCAAAAGAATTGGATGAGAAAAGGAAATTTTTTGGTAAATACAAAAAACCCCAAATTTTTTTTTAAACCCGCAAGATGTGGGGTTTGAAGCCCTTTAAAAAGCCATGTTTGCAGTAGCGCAAATTTTGCAATATTCACCTTTTAATTAAATTTTTTCTTTATAAAAAATGACATTTATGTTTTTTTATTATGCAACCAAAAGGGTAATGGGTAATCATCTAAAATTATTTCCCGGGGAAATTTTTTGGCATCCAAAATTCCACGCACATTGTGGCGTAATTCCCCATATATTTTTAAAAAGGGGTCTGATAGGGGCCCGTTTTCCCCTTTACAAATAGGCCCCAAGCATTTTTTCTGTTTTTATTGCGCAGGGGTGAGGCAGCGCAAATTCCACACTTTTTTAAAACACCGGGTTTTGCGCACTGAAATCGCGGGAGACGCCCCAAGGGGAATGTTTAACTATCGTTAAACTATTGTACTTGTGAGAGGAAAGGGGTTCAATTTTACCCCGGGAATTTTTAAAAATTATGCTCTTTTGGCATGCATGCAATTTGCATCACTAACACAATTTTTGAAATTTTTAAAACTGTGTTTCAATTTCCTTTTTTTATTATGATTGTAAATTTAAGTTTTTTAATATAATTTTATCAAAATTTATTACACCTTTTTTACTCAAAAGTTGTCCTTTTCACTTTTTTTTCCCCGGGACCCCAAAAAGTTAAATTTTTTTGTAAATTTTTTTTAATTCACTCCCCTTTGAATAATTTTTTTTTTTTGTATTTACTTATTTTTACATATTTTTTAGTTTCTACCCTTTTTAAAATTTTGCTGGGTTCTCACCTTAATTTTTCTTGAAGGGAAGGGTCATGTGGGAACCAAACGTCATCTTGGGAGGCATGGGAATAAAGCCCCTGAATTTTTTTTTCATCACATTTTTTGGGGTGCAGCAGTTTTTTATAAAAATATATATATAATAAATATATATATTTTTTTCATTCTTTCGGACCCCAATATAATATATATATTCTTGGGGACTCCCAAATATATAATATAAAAAAATTTAAACTGCTGGACACCCCAAATAATAAAGTATATATATTCTGCTGGACTCCCAATATATATATATATAAAAATTCTTCTGGCCCCCCAAAATATATATATTAAAATATTCTTTCTGGACTCCCCAAAAATAAATATATAAAAATTTTTTTATTCTGCTGGGCCCCAAAAATATAAAATTAAATTTTGCTTGGGGCTCCCAAAATAAATATATTCTCTGGACTCCCAATATATATAAAATAAAATTTTTGCTGACTCCCAATATATTTTATATAATTTCTGTGGACTCCCCCAAAATATATATATATATATATCTTCTGCACTCCCAAAAAAAGGGGATTAAAAGAAATCAGTGCTTTATTGCATGCCTACAGACGACGTTTCGGCTCACACATGCCGAATATATATATAGAGATATCCATATCATTTAGTAATGACTGAAAAATCAATCTTACATGTTATACAACATACCCTTTTTATATACTCACTCTTGTGGCTCATTTTATTGCACATAACCTTTCAAATCTAACCCAGTAAGAGGGTGGACTGTGTGTGTATATATATATATATATATATATATATATATATATATATAAATATATATATATATATATATTCAGTCATTACTAAATGATATGGGTCTGTATACAGGAACAGAAAGAAAGAAGCAACAAATGTTACAGAAACAATAAAACAACTAATAACCAGAGTGGTTACAATTCATACAACAATATTACAATGCTATATTATCATTCAAGGCCTTCACACACTTAGGAATTTTCTCCAGGCAGTGCTCCCCCAACAGTGTGTCTTTCCAAAGGGTTCCACCAAGTGTGTCTCCCTCCTCCAAGCAAGAGCCCCTAGTGAGTTTTGTTGTGTCTTTTATACCATATCTTAGACCATACCTCCCCCATGAAGCCTGCAGACTCTCTGTCTACACCATTGTTAAACCATCACATTGAACTCTTAAGAGTACATCCTCCTCTCATATTTAGAAGGCTGGTGCCATTCCTTATCAGATACCTATTGTTTCTGTCCAAATTAGCACCTGAATTATATCTGTTGTCGTCCAAGACCTTAAAAATCAGTCCAAACAGACAATATTCTCACATGTGACTCACACAAGAGCCTCCATCTTTGATTATACAAATGAAATATTTTATAAATATATTATATCGAATTATAAGTATTTGACTGTTCAAAGGTCTATATTTCTTAAACTGGCAATCACTTATAATGTTATATTCAGCTACATATTCCAGTATATAGTCCCTTATAAGCCCAATAAAATAGATGTTAAATGTACTGGTCTATAATTACCTGGGCAAGACCTAGAACCCTTTTTGAAGATGGGAACCACTTTTGCCTTGCGCCAGTCGCCTGGCACTTTACCAGTCACAAGAGAATCTCTAAATATCTTGTACAGGGGCACAGAGATAACGGAGCTGAGCTCTTCAATAATTCTTACGTGTAAGCTATCTGGGCCTGGAGCCTTGTTCACATTCAATTTATTTAACTTGGCTTGGACCATTTCTACACTCAGCTAATTGATGTATTAACAGTTCTGGCACCGCCTACATCACCACTGACACCTCAGCTAAACTCTCCCCTTTTGTATATACAGAGCTGAAGAACCTATTTAGTAGCATTGCCTTCGCCTGATACCCAGTGGCCAGCTCCCCATTGCTTTTATTTAAGGGTCCTACATGCTCTAACTTTGGCTATTTCACATTTATATACAGTATTTCAAGGATTTCTTGTGGTTTATTTTGCTGTCTTCAGCCATCTGCCTTACATTTTATATTTTAGCTGATTTGGTCACCTTTTCAACAGATTTTATTAAGCTTTTTGTAATTTTCAAAGGCTAATGCTAACCCCTCTGACTTATATTTTCTGAAAGCCCTTTTCTTATTATACTTTGCCATTTTTTTCTATTTATTTTAATCTCCTATACTTGCTACCTATATGAACAAAGTTTGTAGTATAATTCCCCAAAGTATATTTAAAGCTCTTCCAATTGGCTTCTACATAAACATTATTTGGTAATAGGCCTTTTTTAAAATGAAATTGTTTTGCCCTCTGCTCTGTTTAGTTTTAGTCTAAACTGGGAAAAACAATTATATTGTGGTCATTGTTACCAAGACTTTCAGAAACAGTGACCTCTCCAACAAGTTCTGCTTAGTTAGAAATTACCAAATCCAACAGAGCATCAAGTGGGATCTTTCACAAACTGGCCCATAAAATTATCTTGTAACAGGTTGAGGAACTTCCTCCCCTTTGCAGAACCCCAGTCAATATCTAGATAATTAAAATTGCCCATTATTACCACTGTACCCGCCTGTGCTGCTCGCTCCATTTGTTTATGCAGCTGACCCTCTATCTCCTCTGAAATGTTGGGGGGTCTGTAAATTACACCAAAAATATTTTTTTTCTGTGTTTATCACCCCTCCCCCTTGTATTTCCACCCACAAGGTTTCTGCATCTTCACCATCTCCAAAGGCTATTTCCTCTTTCACACTTGCCTTCATACCTTTCCTTACATACAGACACACTCCTCCTCCTTTCCTGTTTTCCCTGTGCTTCCTAAATAGAGTAAAACACTGAAGGTTAACAGCACAATCATGCGGGGAGTCCAGCCGTGTCTCAAAAAAACCCAACTAGTGCTGTGTAGTTGGAGTCGGTGTCCATTTTGGTGGAGTCAGAGTTGTTATAAAATGGACTGACTCCCAAAATATATAATAAATTGGTACAGTTCATTGCAGTGCTAAGAACAAGAGAAATTTGGTCATAGCAGTGCTACTGCTACCGTATCTTCAGCTTCATCAGATGAGGAGTTTAATTTTGAAAAGTATTTGGATGACATGGAGCAAGCAAAGCGTTGCCACAGGGGAAAAGATTCCACTTCAATAGCAATCAGACTGACCATATTTCAGCCAAATTTTTTACTTGCTCTCAAAGAAGTAGAAGAGTCCAACCTTTTATCAAAACTCACTGTGCATGAGGCAATTCCTTTATAACCTGAAATTGTTGGAGATGTTGCCCATGTGGTTACCATTTTGACACCAACCCAAGTTAGTGTAGACAGGCTGTTCTCTAGCCTTAAAATAATGAGATCTGATTTGAGGTCATCTGTGAAGGAGGATCTGATAGAGGTGATACTATTTATTAGAGTAAATTCATAGTCTCGCTCAACAAATGTTGTTCAGTACATTTTTGTTGAAAACTTTTTCTTCCCCACTTACTGCAGCATTTTGCATATTTAGAATTTATTAAAGTTGTTTGTGTCCTAAAGTTGTATTCCAATAAATATATTTTACACTGACAAGCAAAAGGGTAACAATGTTTTAAACTTTTGACTTTCATACTCCATATCTCACATCCACTACAGCTTTGAACGTGAGACGACCATCATTTTATAGATAATCATATGGGCTATCTTATACATAACTTTGACCTGCAAATATTTAGTATATACTTAGTTATGCAGATTCTTGTCATGTAATTGTATTGTTACGATTTTGCTCCTGGTGGTGGGACAATCTTTTTCTTCTTGAATACTACAAAATACAACCTGTTTTCACATTCCCTAATATCTGTGTGTTATTACATTGGTTCCCAAGTAAAAGGTCACTGGTTCAAATCAAGGAGCAGCCATGAAGAAGATTTCCCAGGAAAAGAGAAACCGCATCATCCAGCTTATCAATATTAGTCTCTCAGCGTAGAAAATTTCCAAACTGCATCATGTGACTGCCATGACAGTTGGGAGAATACGAAATGAAGTCCGTCCATCCTTTCAAAAGCCAAGAGGTGGATGTCCAGGCAAAATATCAGAGTCAACAAATTGGCTCTTTAAAAGGTCTATCAGTTCTGACACGACAAACACGGCATTGGAGGTGGCTAGTATGCTTTGTAAAAGTAAGATCACAGACGTCCATGCAAGCACTGTGCAAAACACATTACATAGGTCTGGAATGGTTGCCCGAAAAAAGGTGAAGACTTCAATCTCGTCACAATCTTGGCTTGAGTTTGCAAAAAATATGAAAAGTAGATAGTTAAAGATTGGAAACAGGTGACTTGCAGCAATGATATGAAAGTCAATAGAATGGGCTCTGTAGGGTGCAAATGGGTTTGGAAGAATCAAGGGAAAAGGGGCTAACGGATCGAGAAATTGAAGGAACTGTCAAGTTTGGTGGAGGAAGCCTGATGATATAGGGTTGTTTCACAGCCAAAGACATTGGATACTTGACCAGAATTGATAGAATTGATCTTAATGCTGAGCTATATGTGAGTATCCTACAAGATGAGTAACTCCGTATACTCGAGTACTATGGGTATGAAAAGGACAACATAGTGTTCCAGCAGAACAGTGACCCAACGCATACGTCGAGTTTGGTGAAGAAATGGTTCAATGACAATGAAGTAGACAGACCTCAACCCAATCGAATACTTGGGGACAGAGTTTAAGAAAAAGCTGCATTCCTACCCAAGTGAGAACATGTAGAAGACACCTGGGATCAGATTTCGGTTGAGACATGCTTGAATCTGATTGAAAGCATACCACAAAGGATTGAGGCAGTGTTGAAAGCCATAGCTGAATTTACAAATTAAAATTTGGATTTTTAGGAGAAAAACAGTAATAATGAAATTACATGACAAGAATCTGTATAACTAAGCAGATGCTGAATAGTTGCAAGTCAAATTTATGCATGAGATAGCTAAGATGATATCTATAAAATGATGGTAGGCTCATGTTCAAAGCTATAGTGGATGGGGAGATGGAGCCTGAAAGTCAAAAGTTCAAAACATTGTTACCATTTTGCTTGTCAGTGTATGTTCTACCAAAATAGCTTGATTATTGTATCGTAAGGGTGATAAAAAGTCCGATGTTACCATTTTGCTACAGTAAACTATCACTTATACATGCGCCATGTGGAAGTTGGAGTCGGAGTTAGGGAAATTGAGGAGTCTGAGCTTTGGCTTACCAACTCCACAGCCTTGGCACCAGGGGCGTAACTACCGGGGTAGCAGACGTAGCAGCTGCCCCAGGGCCCGTGCTCTTAGGGGGCCCGGCGTCTGCTACCCCGGTAGTTCGGGGTATGCCCGGCCGCATGTCAGGGAGCCTCTCTCCCTCACATGCGGCCGATACAGAGAGCAGGGATACAGGGGAAGCGTCATAGAGGCCCCGCAACCTCAGCTGATCAGTGTGACTACGGGGCCGGAGGCAGCAGCTGCAGCAAGAAGAGGACACAGTAGGGAGGTACGTAACACAACCTCCCTGTCCCCCAAAACGGACCCCCCTCCCTCCCTGTCCGCCAACCTAGCCCTCCCTGTCCCCCCAAAAATGGCACCCCTCCCTGTCACCCAACCTAGCCACCTTGTCCCCCCAAAACGCCCCCTCCCTCCCTGTCCCCCAACCTAGCCCCCCATTTCCCCCCAAAACAGCCCCCCCCTCCCTGTCCCCCAACCTAGCCCCCCTGTCTCCCTAAAACGGGCCCCCCTCACTCCCTGTACCCCAACCTAGTCCCCCCAAAACGGCCCCCCCTCCCTCCCTGTCTCCCAACCTAGCCCCCCCTGTCCCCCCAAAACGGCTCCCCCTCCCTGTCCCCCAACCTAGCCCAATACTGATGTCCCCCTACCTAGCCCCTCGGGTCCCCCCACAACGTCCCCCCTCCGTCTCCCAAACTAGCCCCCCCCTTTCCCACCAACACGGCCCCCCCTCCATCCCTGTCCCCCAACATAGCCCTCCCTGTCCCCCCAAAAACGGCCCCCCTCCCTCCCTGCGCCTCCCCCTGTCACCCAAAACGGCCCCCCGTCCCCCGAAACGGCCCCTTTACCTCCTCTCTCACCCCTGTGGCCTAGTGCCAACATGAAATACAACCCTCACCTGACACTCTATAACCTCCTGACCACTGTCTGTTGCCCCATACCTCCCGTACTCCACCTATCACCCAATGGGGAGTTTGTAGGGAGTTGATGGAAAAGTGCAAAGTCTAAAATGTTTGTGTGGATAATTCTGCAGGGACGAGGCCGGGAGAAGTGGTCATGGCGATCTGGAAGGAATGGAGAAAGGGAACGAGTCCCAACAGAGAAGACATCACCTGTGAGTCACTAAATTGTATTGTACTGTCATCACTTATATGTCTGCAGAGCCTGTGTACACTGGAATCTACCACCATATGGTCACTGTATGACAGGAATATTGGTAGGAGTGTAATGGTTCATATTCAGGATCAGTATGGCTGTTTTATTCAGTCACTATGTGGTCATGGTATTACTTAGTCACTATGTGGTGGTGACATGTGGTCATGGTGTGATTGTATTAATCAGTCACTATGTGGTGGTGATATGTGGTCATGGTGTTGTGGTATAATTCACTTACTATGTGCTGGGGATGTTGTCATGGTGTGGTGGAATTATTCGATCTCTGTATAGCGGTATTATTGATAATATTAGTCTTGGTGTGCTCAGTAACAGTACGGGGATATTTGATCCTTGTACAGCGGTATTATGTGGTCACTGAATGACCATTATATAGAGGTATCATCCATAGAACATTGTCTTACAGCTATTTGTATGGATCTCTGTATATACAATACATTACTTTATATAATTACATATTTACAGACCCTAGTGGCGCCGCTGTTGTGTTGGCGCTGGTATTCTGAAGGTATGTGGCATGAATTAGTTTGGTGGGGCGTGGTTAGAGGCGCGTCCTGGTTTGATGTAATTGGTTTGGGTGTGGTCAGAGGTGTGGCCTGATGTGATGTCATTTGTTTGGGCGTGGCCAGAGGCGTGGCTAATGTGTCCCTATTTGCAATCTCTAAATGTTGGGAGGTATGGCGTTATTGGTAATGTTGGTTTTGGTATAGTGGATTTGTTTGGTAGCAGCATGATGGTGATATGTATGGTGAGGTATTTGCCCCTTGTATTATCTACATTATCTAACTGCATATCCTGGTAAATGTTTGAGGTTGGGAAGGGGCCCCATCCAAAAGTTTGCTTTGGGGCCCAGGCTTCTCTAGTTACGCCCCTGCTTGGCACCAACCCTGTAAGTTTGTTCCCCTAGAACTAGCACCTTAAACTCCCTAATTCTGCTTGCTAGACATCTGGCATTTGTGAAAAGACACTTTACATTCCCTTCCTCTTTTACACATTCAATAAATGGCATGGGATTACATGAAATATTGTGGGCACATAAAACAGCAGACGGGGACAGACGGACACAAACTGCCAACTGGCAGTTTTTGTCCATCTTTCCCCGTCTGCTGTTTTTATGAGAATTTTGGAATAAAGAAATGCAGAAAGCTAAGTGGTGAGTGCCGCTCCATATCTTCTTGCACATACAGGAAAAATAGATATATTGAGCATGAAATGTACTAGAACCTCTGTATTGGTGAGACTCAAAGGGGAAAAATAAAATCAACAAAAGACTGATCTCTGCGACGCTCAGAAAAACCACCTGCGAACCTTGTGTAGAAACTGCACAAGAAAACATGGGCAACTCCTACTCCCCTCCTTACTGCGTAGGACAGAACCCAGGAGTTTAGATCCCCATAACCAAAAGATCCAACAAAAACATATACCACTTGAGGTATCATTAGAAGAACCAACCTGTGTGAATCCCAAGGCAGAACATCTGAAAGAGTCAATGGTTAACAGACAGAAAAAACAGGGAAAAAACAAAATCGTCCATAAAGAATCAATAATGGGCAACATTTAGCCCTCAGATATTAGGGGCTCAGCAGGAGAATAAATGTAGTATAGAAATCTAACATCGGAATAGGAAGACAGTCCTCGGTTATCTTGATGCCGTGGTGAACCAGAGTGACCACACTGACGGGATTCAACCCAGTCCAGGATCTCCTGTGGCGAGGAGAAGACATTAGCACGATGGTGGTCCGCCATTATCTTCAGCTTTGCAGAATACATCATGGCGTATTTAATGTTCAGTTCCGTTAGTCTCCGTTTGGCTGTGACAAAGAGTGCTGTCGTCTTCTGGATTTCAATTGAGAAATCAGGATAGACAGATATATGGGCATTGCTCCCTTTTCTCGTATCAGTCTGAGGGTTGTGACTCTATCCCTAAAGTTAAGCAGCTTGGTGTACGTGAAGGGGCCCCCGGGTGCAGAGGTTTTGACAGAATTCTATTTGCCCTTTCGACGGTAAACATTGCCGAAAACTGCTCCCTACCAAAAGTACTTGTAAGCAGGTTTTCTAGGAACACCTCAGGAGAAGAACCTTCAGCACCCTCAGGTGGACACACAAAACAGAGGTTAGAGCGACGTAGACTGTTTTCCTGGTTGTCTAGTTGTTGGTGCAGTTTAGATATAACTTCAGCCTCTCTAACACAATGTTGTTAGGGGAGACACCTGATTCTCAGAGAGCTCACCATCAGCGCAACCTCTGACACACTTTCATGTCTG
Source organism: Phyllomedusa bahiana (assembly GCA_025379985.1). Lineage (NCBI taxonomy): Eukaryota > Metazoa > Chordata > Amphibia > Anura > Hylidae > Phyllomedusa > Phyllomedusa bahiana. The sequence goes on from JAODAL010016313.1 coordinate 16,880, forward strand.
CATTGGGCATCTTGCCTTAAGAGAGATATATTAATTTTAATCTCTTCAATTCGGATGGTCAGAGATGTTTGACAGGCATGGATGGCTGCTAGTACTCTTTCAGTATCAGGGTTCCCCTCAGGTGCCGCGTATGGGCCGTTGGATGGAGCGGAAGGGTTAAAGGAGGGGTTGCCAGATCTCTGGAATTTATCTCTGCTTTAGTATTTTGCTTAGGAGGCACCATTAGTGTAGAATAACTGTAGTGACACACGGATACAGTCACAGATCTTAGGATACTGAGGATTCACACAGTCCCAAAAGTGGAGGTTTACATTGACATGAGAAGTGAATGCAAACTGGGAAGCCAAGACACGTAGGGAGAGAGTATCTTTATGATATGTGACTTTTTGAGTGTATTCAGAGGGTGAGCCACAGCACCCAACCTAAGCAGAATTAGGCCCAAGGTGTGGAAATAAGCAATATAGAAAGTACCCCAAATCCAGGTTGTGACTGTATAGTGTCTCTTGTAAAGACTGAAGATGGCCACTAAGTGTCAGCAGAGTAGCAGCAGCTGGTTTCTGTAGCACAGATCCTTGTAAGAGCCTTCAGGATTGTAGGAATACAGGGAGAAAAAGAAAGGATTCCCACAGTAAAATGAAAAATTGGAACTATGCCTCCAGATGAGTTTGAGTCCTTTGGAGAGGACAATCTTGTATGACGTAGGTGGGTCCAGTTTATATCAGAATAATACTCTAACCCACCTCAAGAGTATAGTCCCTCTGAGCAGATGGCAGTGAGGCCACAGGAGTTATAGATGATCCCTCCCATGGGCAGCAGAGCATAGAGTGCCCACGGCCTATGTGTGGGGTGTGTAAGGGCCGTCTCTAGGTTGGGCCGATGTTATAGGCTGGAGCTGTGTTTCACGTGCAGGGCACTATGGTATGCGGGCAGCAGAAACCCACCTTACTTCTCCCTTGGTTCCGAGGTCCTGGTCGGGTGTAGCTGCAGCAGTTGGGTCTGCCTCAGCACAGAGCTACTGAAGATCCGAGGGCCTCAAGAATCTCCAAGGCTAGCTGGATGACTGTCATTGTAGTGGGTATACCTAGAGTGCAGCAGGCTCAGCAGAAACGGGAAGTGGAGAAGACTTCCAACAGCTCCAGGCTTCCCGGGCCTCCATTTGGCCCCAATCATACCCCCGACTCCTAGGCTTTACCAGCGCTGATATCCGTCCCGGTAGGACAGACTAGGTCCAAAGACCCTTAGGGTAGTGGCTGCGATCCACAAAAGTGCAGGATTGCTCAGATTAATGCTGGATGGCCCAAAAATTTAGCTCCAAGGGCAGGAGCTCACACGCCCCCATCTAGCCATTGTTTTAATTATTACATACTAGGAACACAGGTTGTATATTGTCAGGGGTGGCTAAAGAATGTGGGGACTTTTTTTTTTAATGGTCAAAGAAGATTAAATAATGGAATGTTAATGTAATCATCCCAGTCACCATATATATAAACACATTATAAGTGATTATTATTATCAGTGATTTGGAGGGCCAAAAGCCAGCCAATAAGGGAATAGGTGGGCTAGAATACCTTTAGATAAGTTACAACAATTAATAAATTCTTCTTTTGGAAATTATAAACAATTTAATTTATTATCTCTATAAATGCATCAAGGCTAAGCGCCTCAGGCAAGGTCAACAGCAAATTCTTAAATGCTGGAAATTAAAAACATTTAAAACTTAGAAAATCATAGAAAAGTCACTTAACCTTGTATTTTCTCTGACAATTCTCACAGCCCACTGCTCCGACTGCCGATATAGCCTGACCCCTCTTTAGCCCATTTTTTAGATTGTACTCCCTTCTCATCCCTAGTTTAAATACTCCCGCACCTCTTCTAGAATTCTCTCCCCCAACACAGCAGATTCCCTTCCATTCAGCTGCAATGTATCTGAATAAAACAGATGGTACCCCAATGAAAAATCAGCTCAGTGCTCTAAGAACCCAAACCCTTCTGCCCTACACCAAGATTTCAGTAATTCATTTAGCTCCCTAAAATCCTGCTGTCTTTCCTGCGTTGTGCATGGCAGTATTATGGAGAACACAACCTTGGAGGTCCTTCCCTTCAGCATGGAGCCTAGTTCTTTAAAATTATTCTTTAGGATCCTCCACCTACCATGTATTCTGTCATTGGTTTCAATATGGACCACAATATTTGGGTCATCACCAGCCCTTCCAGTAAATTATCCACCCGGTCCACTACATGTCGAACCCTGGCACCAGGGTGACAGCAAACCATTCGTTTAAGGTGATCCTGGTGAAATATTATTCTGTCTTCCTGATTATAGAATTCCCTAGGACCACTAACTGTCTTTTTCCTACCTGCATTACCAACCCCCCGAATACTGGTTGGGCTGATCTCCTGGCTGCAAGGAAGAGCAGTATCCACTATGGCTGTCATTTCTGAGACTGATGCCCTAGCATTGTCACACAACTTGGCAATTTTGCTAGGAGGCTCTTTTTTCTGGTTCCCCTAGACCTAGAACTCCCCCTTACTTCATTAACCCAGCTACATGTGTCATCCTGCTGATCAATAGATCAATACCCTCAAAATTTAACCCACTAACTACTTGCTCATTGAGAAACAAACTCCTCTCATACTTGTCAATCACCATCAGTGTTGCATTCTGCTCATTCAGATGTCTAATGCGAACTTCTAGATTAGCAACATGCTTACATCTGTCACAGTGGTATTCACCCTGGACCTGCTGATCTAGTAGTGCATACATGTGAAATCACTGCAACAATGCAAGGGCCTTCAATAATCATATACTAATATAATAAAACATAACTTTTAATAATAATCAAGTTAAATGACCAAATTCACACCTCAAAAAGTATAGGGACAATGAGGAGGACTCACCATCTAATGTCAAATCTCAGAAGGAAGTAATCCCCCACTGTAGGGTAGCTTTCTTGAAGTTTAAGTAGAGTCCACCAATGCACAGTGGTCTTCTCAGAAGAAAATGATGTCCACCACTGCAACTTCTGGCTACTAAATTTCTATAGATGAAGTAATACACCTCTCAAACCAGAATTTTATCCACAAATAACATCTATAGGGTCAGATACAAAATCTAGCCCTGTACATCAGAACCTACAAAGAAGACTGTCCCTTAGTGGAGCTAACGCCCCAAAAAGGGCAACCCCGCAAAATAACCCTTGCCTCACCCTATAACAGAAAATAACAATCTCATATGTGTTTAATCCGAAAAGGACCCATCAGTGGGAAAATAATCACACCATAGTGAAAAAGAAAAGTGCTTAGCATAGGTAAGACAATCCTGTGTATGACAGAAAAGGTTGGTAGTAACAATGAGCCACCTATGACTTTATAGGGAGGAAAACCCTCATGCTCCTCCTCCAAGACCCCACTATTTATTAAATACATTCAGGGGTAAAATCATATCAGAGTTATTTCCTGTGTGTCATGAGCAATAAATAAATCCAACTGCTAGTTAATCAAGCCAATCTAATGCAGGATTCTGTTATTAAATACTTATAGAGCAAAACATATACTTATCATGCATGATTCAAATATAACAGTGTCTCCCAAGTCTTAACGCGCAACCGCATATACCTATAATGCGTCTGCGCAGTAGACCAGCGTCTCATAGTTTCAAATGCCCATGTGCAAAGGTCCTCAATGCGCACCACAGTCTCTCTACATCGGCGTCTCACAATTCACAATTTGCTGTGCATGGATCTCCAATGCAATGCGCATTTCAGGGCATCTCAGAATTCACAATGCGCCTGCGCATAAGTCTTCAAAAGTAATGCGCTTTATAGGGCCTAGGTCTACACTAATACAAGTATGCAATAAGATATACAGCGGTGTCTACTATAATGCGCCTAAATCCAGTTCACAATGTAGGTGCGCGTTTAGAAAATATTTTTTAATGCAACTATAAAAGAGCAATAATGTGCACACAAATAATAAGCATTAAAAGGCACAACACAATATATAACAGTGTCTCCCAACTTGTAATGCACCCGCACACTGATGTACCTCAAAAAGCATCAATTTTCACCACAAATTAAACTCAATTACACATAGAATCACAATCAATAAGGCTCGGGCCTTATTAATTAAAAATGACCATTAAAAAAAATAGTAAATCCGGTCGTCAGAATATTTAACCCTTCAGAAGTATATAACAAATATTTGTCAATTAATAGACATCATGTAATCATTAATTAACGTTCATAGACATATAGTTGATATGTATGACAACATGACAAAATTAGGGGGGAAAAAATCCAAGGAAAAAACAATTGACCAATGAGCGTGAAATCAGAGAAAACAGCTATATGTTTGCTTCTCATTTCGACCCATAGGAGAAACTGACGGAAGTCTAAAGATCCATTGGCTTTCTTTTTGGAGGATCCGGGTGTCCCAGTCACCTCCCCGAGGGGATTTCTTAATCAATTCAATACCCTAAAAACTCAAGTCTTGATCACGACCTCCATGAATCTCCCTAATTTGACGAGATATTGTGGTATCCACTTCTCATCTAATATCACTGAGATGTTCACCGTTCCTTCTCCTTAGTTCCCTACGGGTCTTGCCTACATAGTCTAGTGGGAAAGTACAGCGTGCTAGATAAACTGCCTTTACAGTAGATAATTAAAGGGCTAGAGGGCAAAATAGATTTCAAATCATTGTCCAGCAAAAGCAAACTCCAGTGTTTAGACAACATTTCTCGTACTTTATCTGCCTTATCATTGTCAAGGTAATAAATTAGGTGTAGAATTATCTTTTTCTTTCACACTTTCCCAATTGGTGGTCTCTGTCCAGATTGCATTGTAAAACTGGTCTCAGCTGATTTTAATGTTTTCCATAAACCATCAACTTGGCATCATATCTGCCAGTAATGCGTAAATCATCTCACGTTGGACTATACAGTTTTACCGTATATCTTTTAGATGATAATAGCGAAATACAGTCCATTTTGAGGGCATGTTGATAGGATCCCTTGAGGACATCCTCTTTTGAGAAATTTCTCCTGGAGTTCTCCCGCTTGCTTTCTGAAAACCCCAACATCTGAACAGTTTTGTCTAAGACGCAAAAACTGCCCTTTAGGGATTCCCCTTAATAAAGATTTGGGGTGGCAGCTAGACCATTGCAATAGAGAGTTTGATACCGTAGGTTTTCGGAAGACACTTGTCTCCAGATGTCCATCACTAGTCTCTTTTGATCAGGACATCCAGAAACGGTAAAGAGAGATAATCCGCCTCCTATGTGAACCTTCGGCCCAAGTCATTAATATTCAGATTTTCAAAGTTACCAAAAGAGTCTTTGTCTCCCTGCCACAATACCAGGACATCGTCTATATAACATGTCCAGAACAGGATTCTCTCCATAGACCGAATATGGTCCTCTGAGGATACAACCATATCCTCCCACCAGCCCAGGAACAAATTAGCATATGTGGGAGCGCAGGGGCTCCCCATTGCTGTGCCCCTGAGCGGGGGGAAGATACGGCCATCAAATAGGAAAAGGTTTTTCCAATACAAATGATAATAAACTGATCATAAACTCGCTATGTGCTCTGAAAAAACTCCCTCTGGAGCTTACAAAGTGCTAGACTGCCTTATTACCCAAGTCATGCGGGATAGAAGAATATAGAGCCTCTACATCAATACTCCCTGTTTTCTTCGACCGAAATACCATCAAGCTTCAAAAGTAAATCTGTGGTATCTCTAATAACTCTAATAAAAAAATAACTCTAAAAACAAGTGGTTGTAAGATTTTATCTATATAGATGCCTATATTCTGCGTAATATTGCCTACCCCAGATACTATAGGACGACCTTCAAAGAATCAAAACCCTTGTGTACTTTGGGAAGACAATAAAAGGTGGAGACTGTAGGGAAACATGGATACAGAAACTCAAGTTCTGATATGGAAATCAGTCCATCATTCAGAGCCTAATCAAGGATAGCTTTAAGTTCTCCCAAAAATCTAGATGATGTCCTGGTATTGTGGCAGGGAGACAAAGACTCTTTTGGTAACTTTGTTGAAAATCTGAATGTTAATGAGTTTTGCCTAAGGTTCACATGGGAGGCGGGTTCTATCTCTTTACCATTTTTGGATGTCCTGATCAAAAAGACTAGTGATGGACATCTGGAGACAAGTGTCTTTCGAAAACCTACGGTATCAAACTCTCTGTTGCAATGGTCTAGCTGCCACCCCAAATCTTTATTAAGGGGAATCCCTAAAGGGCAGTTTTTGTGTCTTAGACAAAACTGTTCAGATGTTGGGGTTGTCAGTAAGCAAGCTGGAGAACTCTGGGAGAGATTTCTCAAAAGAGGATATCCAAGACAGGTCCTCAAGGGATCCTATCAACACGCCCTCAAAATGGACCGTATTTCGCTATTATTATCTAAAGGATATACGGTTAAACTTTATAGTCCAACACGAGATGATTTACGCATTATTGGCAGATACGATGACAAGGCGGATAAAGTACAAGAAATTTTGTCTTAACACTGGAGTTTGCTTTTGCTGGACAATGATTTGAAATCTATTTTGCCCTCTAGCCCTTTAATTACCTACCGTAAAGGCAGGAGTCTGTGGGATAGACTTGTTAATAGCCATTTTGTGGCTCCCAATCAACACCCAACATGGTTAGGGCGTCAACCCCAGGGGTGTTATAGATGTGGGGGCTGTAGGGCATGTGAATATATGGAAGTCTGTAAGTCATTTTCCAGTTCTTCAACTAGACAACATTTCAAGATCAGGGACTTTATTAATTTATTAAGTATGAGTTTTGCTCTATAAGCATTTAATAATAGAATCCTGCATTGAATTGGCTTAATTAACTAGCAGTTTGGATGTATTCATTGCTCATGACACATAGGAAATAACTCTGATATGAATGTGTTTATTTAATAAATAAATAGTGGGGGCTTGGAGGAGGAGCATGAGGGTTTTCCTCCCTACAAAGTCACTCCTCAATAGGTGGCTCATTGTTGCTACCATCCTTTCCTGTCATAGGATTTTCTCACCTATGCTTAGCACTTTTCTTTTTCACTGTGGTGTGATTATTTTCCCACTGACAAGTCCTTTTTGGATGAAACGCGTATGGGATTGTTATTTTCTGTTATAGGGTTATAGTTAGGATGAGATGTAGTTGGTGTCAGTACTGATGGAGGCAGTGTCAGAGCTGATAGGGGTACATCTACTGTGGAGGTAGATGGGTGCTAGTACTGTTAAAACATCAACTGAAATAATAAATTGGCTAAGTGTAGAGAAGTTCCAAGCCAAGTTAAATAAACTGAATGTGAATAAGGCTCCAGGCCCGGATGGCTTACACCCAAGAGTTCTTAAAGAGCTCAGCTCAGTTATTTCTGTGCCCCTGTACATGATATTTAGAGATTCTCTGGTGACTGGTATAGTGCCAGGAGGCTGTGATTCCCATCTTCAAAAAGGGCTCTGGGTCTTGCCCAGGTAATTTTAGACCAGTAAGTTTAACATCTATTGTGGGAGGGATTTGTAAGGGACTATATACAGGAATATATGGCTGACTATAACATAATAAGTGATTGCCATCATGGTGACACTAAAGACAGAAGTTGTCAGACAAACCTGATCTGTTTCTATGAAAAGGTGAGTAGACGTCTAGACAATGGGGCGGCTTTGGATATAGTGTTTTTAGACTTTTTGGAAAGGAGTTTGGCACTGTCCCTCATAAGCGTCTACTGGGTAAATTAAAGTCTATTGGGTTAGAAATAAGTGTACATTTGGAAAAACTGATTGGACTAGTGGTAAATGATTCCTACTCTGAATGGTCCCCGGTTATGAGTGACGACCCCCAAGGCTTAGTTACTGGGTCCTCTTTTGTTCAATATATTTATTAATGATATAGGGGAGGGTATTAAAAGCACTGTTTACATTTTTCATATGACACCAAGTACTAGTGTAGTGCAATCTATGGAAGATCATAAATTGCAAGGAGAACTGGACACACTGAGTGTTTGGACATCCATTTGGTAAATGAGGTTCAATACGGATAAATGTAAAGTTCTGCATGTGGGTACTAATAATCTGCAGGCATCATATGTCCTGGGGGGAAAGTTGGGAGAATCGCTTGTTGGGAAGGATGTGGGCGTACGTATAGATCATAGACTGCAGAACAACATGGAATATGAAATTAGCTGCTTCTAAGGCAAGCAGGATGTTGGCATGTCTTGAAATAGGCATGGAGTCGCGGGACAGGGATGTAATATTACCACTATATAAAGCATTGGCACGGCCTCATTTGGAATATGCTGCTCAGTTGTGGGCTCCAGTTTATAGAAAAGATGTAGTGGAGCTGAATAAAGTGCAAAGACAAGCAACCAAGCTAATAAGCGGAATGGAGCATCTTAGTTATGAGAAGAGGTTAAAAAAAATTAAACTTATTTAGTCTTGAGTAAAGACAGCTACGGGGAGACATGATTAATTTATATAAGTATATAAATGGTCCCTACAAAAAGTATGGGGAAAAGCTATTTTATGTAAAACCCCTTCAAAAGATAAGGGGACATTCCCTTCGTGTGGAGAAAAAATTTAGGGCGACATGGATGAAATTTGGCGTGCAAATGCCACATTTCATGCGCATAATAATGGCACAGAATGCGCCTGATTTATGAACCCGCTCTACTAGCACTTTCACCACAGTTCTGGATCAGGTATACCACTTTGATAGTGGTATACCTGTTCCAGCTTTAATGCGCCTAGAAGTGCCGTAGCAAAGCTATAAATATGTAGCTTTGCTATGGTTCTAGTGCGCTCCGTCTCCTGCATGCCCCCCAAGATCTATCGCATTACAAAGTGCCGCAGGCGCTATGTAATGCGACCTGGAGTGGTGTGCAGGAGATTTAAAAATGTATGAACAGGGCTGCGCCTGATATTAGGTTTAAAAGACGCCAGAAACCTGGCGCAGCCCTGTTCATACATATCGCCCTTAGGGCATGTTCACACGGCGGTTTGGATCCTTTTTACGGATCCGTTTTTGACAGTTGAAAAGCGCATCCGGAAAGCGGATCCGCAAAACGCAGCAGTTGTTACTTTAGTTGGATCCGTTCTCAATGCTTTTTCACTTGCGTTTTACGCATCCGCTTTCCGGATGCGTTTTCAGAAAGAAAGAGTCTCTCTCTCTCTCCTCCCTGCGCCCGTCTCCATTCACCTCTCCTCCCTGCGCCCGTCTCCAGGACACTGTACTTAGCACAGCCGAGCCCGGCGGCGACGCCGGCAGCAGAGTCCAGGCGGCACTCCCGATCCCGGCGGCAGCAGCATAATCTGCTCGGCTGCACCGATCCCGGCGGCGCACTCCCGATCGCAGCAGCAGAGTCCAGGCGGCACTCCCGGCGCTGGCAGCATACTCTGCACGGCTGCATCGATGCCCCATCTCTTCCATTCATATATCAGCCCCATCTCTTCCATTCATATATCAACCCCATCTCTTCCATTCATATATCAGCCCTAGCTCCTCCATAACATACATGTCAGCCCCAGCTCCTCCATAACATACATGTCAGCCCCAGCTCCTCCATAACATACATGTCAGCCCCAGCTCCTCCATAACATACATGTCAGCCCCAGCTCCTCCATAACATACATGTCAGCCCCAGCTCCTCCATAACATACATGTCAGCCCCAGCTCCTCTATAACATACGTCAGCCCCAGCTCCTCTATAACATACATGTCAGCTCCAGCACCCCCCCCGATCTCCAGCCCCGTGCCAATCGCCGCTCACCTGCGCCCAAGCCCCCATCTCCAGCCGCGCCGATCCACCTGCACACGCGCACCAGCCGCCGCTCACCTGCGCCCCGTCCCGCGATCCAGCCGCCGCTCACCTGCGCCCCGTCCCGCGATCCAGCCGCCGCTCACCTGCGCCCCGTCCCACTTACTGCGCTTTTCGCATCCGCTTTGAGGATGCAAAGCGCAGCTGATACGGACCAGGAGTGTGGAGCGCTTTTGGACAAGTGCCAAAAGCGGACTCCATTTTCTCCTATGGGCTTTCACTTGCGTAAACCGCAATAAGAATTGACATGTCAATTCTTAAAGCGGATGCGAAAAGCGCAGCACAAGAGAGCCCTCAAAAGCGCATCGCTGATCTCCCGTGAGAACAGCGATGCGCTTTTTCCATTGAACTCAATGTTAATCACACTGACAATTGTTAGATCCGTTTTGCGGATCCGTAAAATGGATCACAAAAACGTCGTGTGAACAAGCCCTAAATCTACAGAGGAGAAAAGCCTTCTTCATCATGAGAACTGTGAATTAGTGAAATATCCTGCCTGAGGAACTGGTAACAGTTGAGAGAACTGGTAACAGTTGAGAGTTTCAAAAAAGGCTTAGATAGGCTTGCTACTGAATAATCATATGTATGTAGCCGTATAAAATATCTTGATCCAGTCTAATGGCACCTTTTTGGATCAGGAATGAAACCTTCCTTAGGGCAGATTATTGCCTTATGGGTTTCAAAGTCTTCATCAGTAAGAGAAACTAAGCTTAAAAAACTTCTTATCTCCCTCCCTTCATCAACATTTTTCCCCATCCTTGGTTTGACTTGATGGACATGTGTCTTTTTTTCAACCCTACTATGTCAGCATTTAAGCAAAGTGACATTTTTCTGCCGATTTACTTATATATTTCAGTTTTTGTTAATTATTTGGATATGCAGTGAAAAACATCTTCGACAGGTCTACATCACATATCTGTTTTTACCAGCTGTGTTTTTTTTCATTAAAGTATTATTTTTAAATTTTTGTGTTTGAACATTCTTTGTACTGCACATGTCGGTCACTGTCCTTGATTTTATTTTTAAGCTTCTTGTATCTCCATGTTAGACACTTGTCAATATCTGTTGTTGTGGATTCACCATTACTAATACAAAAGTGTGGAGTCACAATTTCTACTTGACTGTTGAGTTATATGTGGTGCTGTGTATTTCCCCTCGTGAGCGAGGTGTTTTCATTGTGCATCACAGATCTAGTGGATGTTAGAGACCTTGTGCTCCTCCACCTTCCGTTTGAGGATATCCCACAGATATTTGATAGGGTTTAGGTCTAGAGACCTGCTTGGCCAGTACATCACCTTTACCCTCATTTTCTTTAGCACGATAGTAGTCGTCTTGAAGGTGTGTTTGGGCTCATTATCATGTTAGAATAATGCCATGTGACCCGGTTTCTGAAGGGAGGGGATCATGCTCTGCTTCAGTTTGTTACAGTAATGTTGGCATTCATGGTTCCCTAAATGAATTGTAGCTCCTAACAGCCGGCAACACTCATGCAGCCCCAAACCATGGCACTCCCACGCCAAGCTTGACTGTAGGCAAGATACACTTGTCTTTGTACTCCTCACCTGATTGCTGCCACACAGACTTGACACCATCTGAACCAAGTAAGTTTATCTTGGTCTCATCAGACCACAGGACATTGTTCCCAGGGCTGTGGAGTCGGTAAGCCAAAACTCCGACTCCTCAATTTTCCTGACACCGACTCTGACTCCCACTCCCTCATACACGGCACATGTTTAAGTGATAACTTTACTGTAGTAAAATGGTAACATCAGGCTTTTTATCACCTTATGATACAATAATCAAGCTATTTAGGTAGAATATACACTGAATGGTAAAATGGTAACAATGTTTTTAACTTTTGACTTTCAGGCTAACCATCCACTACAGCTTTGAACATGAGGCTACCATCATTTTATAGACAATCATCTTACCTATTTTATACATACATTATATAGTATTTAGCATCTGCTTAGTTCTGCAGATGTAACTGCATTGTTACTGTTTTGGTCCTAAAAATCTAAATTTGTCTTTCAGCACTGCCTGAATCCATCTGGGCACTGGATCAGATTCAAGCATATCTTAACCAAAATCTGATCACAGGACTCTTCTACACGAACACAGCTTTTTCTTCAACTCTAAGGGTATGGTCACAAGGTGTACAGTACACGCCGAAGTACACTGTGTGTTTCCGAAGCTCGCACTGAGCAGCACGTACTCCCGAGGCGGGAGGGAGGGGGCAGCCTGCCGGCCCTATAGACGAGCATTACTCGCGGCGCGTAATCGCTGCAAGTAATCGACATGTCAATTCCCCCCCCCCCCCCCCGCTGTACAATACGATTGTATTGTACGAGCGGGGAAAGGAGGCGTAATCCATAGTTCTCTGTGAGAGCTATGGATTACCGTAATTATGGGGCACATTTCCCCGCGTATTAAGCGCAGTACGCCACAAAATACGCGGCGAAATGCGCTCCAAAATAAGCTGTGTGAACATCAAGTGTTGGATTGCCTTGAGGCCTGGGGACTATGGAGACCAATACAGAAAATCTACTTCATTGCCATTGACCGCTTCCTTCTCCAACCTTGATGTTTTTGTCCTGCTGTCATCCTTTTCATACCCATAGTACTCGAGTGTATGAAGTAACTCATCTTGTAGGACACTCACATATAGCTCAGCATTGAGATCAACATCAATCCTGGTCAAGTATCCAACATCTTTGGCTGTGAACCCTCCCCATATCCTCAGGCTTCTTCTACCAAACCTGACAGTTCTTCCAGCTTCTCGATCCATTAGCCCCCTTTTCCCTTGATTCTTCTGAACCCATTTGCCCCCATCAGAGCCCCGTCTATTGACTTTCTTCTCATTGCTCCAAGTCACCCGTTTCCAATCTTCCATTTTTCGTACTTTTCTGTAAACTCTTTGCCAACGCTTCTTATGACGAGATTGAACTCGAGGCTTCTTCACCTTTTTTCAGGCCATCATTCAAGACCTGTGTAATGCTTGTTGCCCGATGCTATTAGGGAACGTGAGAACAGGTTGTAATTTGTCCCACCACCAGGAGCAAAACACTAACAATGCAGTAACATGAGAAGAATCTGTAGAACTCAGTAGATGCTAAATAGTTGAAGGTAAAAGTTATGAGAGCCAAGATGACTGTATATAAAATTACAGTAGCCTCATGTACAAAGCTGTAGTGGACGGTGAGATATGGAGCCTGAAAGTCACAAGTCCAAAACATTGTTACCCTTTTGCTTTTCGATGTAAAATATATTTATAGGATACGACTTCAGAACACAAAAAACTTTAATAAATTGTAAATATGAAGTGAAAAATGTTGCTGAAATCTGGTCAATCTGTTTGCTATGGGAGCAGAATCTTTTCCTCTGGGACAGCACTTTGCTTGCTCTATGTCATCAATTACACTCCTCATGTGATAAGGCTGAAGATATGGGAGCAGTAGCATTGGCCGGACCCAATTCCTCTTGCTCTTGGCACTGCATTGAACTAGCTGTACCAATTTATTATATATTTTAGGAGTCAGAGTCGGTCAATTTTTTACCGACTCCAACTCCGACTCCTGCAAAATGGGCACCGGCTCCGACTCCACAGCCCTGATTGTTCCAGTAATCCATGTCCTTAGTCGGCTTGTTTTCACCAAACTGCTTTGCGGGCTTTCTTGTGCATCATCTTCTGGCATCTTCAGGCTTTCTTCTGGCATGACAACCATACAGACCAATTTGATGTAGTGTGCAACATATGCTCTGAACATTGACAGGCTAACCCCTCCACCTCCACCCTTGTAACCTTTGCAGCAATGCTGTCTGCACTGATACGTCTAATTTGGAAAGATGGTCTCTGAATATGACGCTGAGTAAATGCACTCAACTTCTTTGTTTAACCCTGGTGAGGTCTGTTCTGAGTGGAATCTGACTTGTTAAACAGCTGTAAACCATGCTGCAGCTCAGTTTCAGGGTGTTGGCAATCTTCTTATAGCCTAGGCTATCTTTATGTAGAGCAACAATTATTTTTTTCAGATCCTTAGGCAGTTCTTTGGCATGAGATGCCATGTTGAATTGCCAGGGACCAGTTTGAGCGAGTGTGAGAGCTAGAACACTACATTTTACACACTTACTCCGAATTCACACCTGAGACCTTGTAATACTAATGCATTACATGACCCTGTGCAGGGAAAATGGAAAATTGAGCACAATTTGTCCGCTTTCTATAAGGGGATTACTCACTTTTGTTGCTAGTGGTTAAGACATTGATGGCTGTTATTTTGAGAGCACACCAAATTTACACTGTTATACAAGCTGTACACTGACTACTTTACATTGTGTGTTACAGTGTGATATCTTCAGTGTTGTTCCATGAAAATATATAATATTTAAAAAAAAAAGTGAGAGGTGTACTCTTGTGAGATACTGTACATCCGACTTTTGCTTATATATCATCATGCCTTGGGTGTATTATACATGCAGCCATTTATTTCTTTACTTCTTCCCTTATCCAACATAGCCACCAGGTTCTCTAGCTTTCCAGTGCACGTTCTGGTTAAACAGGTTTGTGGCAGGAAGTTCTCTCTAAGGACACTATGAGCCTGCTTGCTGTTGATTGGCTAGAGCTCTATATGATGCATAGTACACTTATAAGGACACAAACTATATGTATTATGATATTGATTGTACAGCAGGGTGTTAACCCCTGCCCCTCTATTAAATCCTTTATGCACAGTGACACCTTTATAAACACTTATTTGTGCTGATTTTAAAGTATGACAATAATGTACTTTACCATGATTTGAATATGATATTGTACTTGTTTACACAATGCATTTCTATGCCCTTTATTATTGAGATTCACTGAACTGTTTGTAATTGACATGTTCATATGATCACATATTTATACCTTGTGTATTGCACTGCCTGTTTGTCACTTGAAAATGGCTCTGTGAGGGCGCCAGAACATTGTCTTGCTTGATGAGGAAATAAACACACTGTTTTATTTTTTTATTTTTTTTCAAATTAAATTTTTTTATTAACTTTTCTTAAACACAATACAAGTCATACCTAAAAGAAGGGGCAAATGATACAATCTTATATGAATAGGAGCCAGTAAACACCTGGACTAAACTGGTTAACATTTGTCAACACACATATGAAAGGAAGACAACTCGCATAGTCAATATAGGTCCCCCCCCAGGGAGCCAAGGTGTCTTTCCTGAATGATACAAAGAGCGTTGAATAAAAAGTGACACAAGTCTTAATGAATGGCGGCCAGTAAGCGCCTAATTTGTTCTGCCCTCATTTTCTAACAAGAGGCAGGTGCTTGACATATGAAACAAGGATATTGTGTAACAACCAGCAAGTACCTGGCCTATACTTATTGACATTTATTAACAGAACACATGAGGGAATATTGTGAACGGTGTCAACATCCGTCCTTCAGGAGAGCCGAGGTGTTTCAATAATAAAACCTAAATCAAAGACAATGAGAAGAAAAAAAAGGGGGGTTGGGAGAGGGGTGGGGGCAATTGATTTAAACTAGAGTCAGGTCACTTGGGTCCCGGGAAACATGGCCCTCCCAATGCAAAATGGAGGAGGGGAAAGAAGAGGCCCCCTTGACCTCAACACCAAGAGCCCCGTCCTCTCTAAAACTTTCACTCTGAGCCCCTGAGATAAACAAGGTCTTGAACTCCGTGGACTCCTTATATAAAGCCCAGGGACTCCAGGTAGAAAGACATTTCTGTACACTGTCAGGACTCTACGCTATCAATTCCTCCATGCGGTTGGTCGTGGCTACTTCTTCCATCCATACTGTCAATGAAGCGGGAGTGGATTGCTTCCACCGACGTGGGATTACTGTTTTTTGCCGCCTGGAGGAGGTGTCTAGTCAGAGATTTTTTTTATAAGCCCTCAAGTGTGGAGGGAAGCATAAACAGCAGTGTGGCCTCAGGAGTGTTGGGGACACTCATAAATGGCTTGAAGTACCGTTTTCCAGAAACCCTGCAAAACATCACATCCCTACCATACGTGAACCATTGTCCCCACCTCCTTATTGTACCTCCAGCAAGTGCCCGGAACAGCGGGGAACCACTTGTGGAGCATTACTGGGACCCTGTACCAGCAAGACAAGATTTTGAAAAGCGGCAATGACCGCTTTGTGTGTAAGAGTGAAACTGCACTGGTCTGCATGGCACTGGTCTGCCATTAACGATTTCTGATGTTCTTTTTCCCAAGCATTACAATAAGAGGGGAGAGGCAAGTCTGCGGGTGAGATGAGTAATGGATGAAGCAAGGAATTGAGTCTTTTATGTGTGGAATGATGCACACAAAATCTCTCAATCGGGGTGAATGCTCTTGTGAGATTAATTTTTTTGGGCTATAGAAGTAAAAAAGTGGTGGAGTTGCATGTATTCATAGTGATACCTGGGTGTTAGGGGGCTGACAGTGGCCGTAAAATTCCCCGGTCGTGAATATCTCTTGCTAATAAGGGCGAGGCCTTGAATCGTCCCAGAAAAGAAAAGGGAAAAGGGGATTATCCATTATAGGGAACAGCGGACCACTGAGATCTAGAAGTGTCTCAGGTCTGGCCTTCCTTATTGTGGCCATAGTGTGTATGTGGTGAATGATAGTTCCTGTGAGGCAGGGAATGCGGAATCCAAGGCCCAGGGGAGGAAGGCCATGAAGTATGGACACAACTCCTGCGCAATATGAGCCTTATGAGAGCTATGAATTAGGTAAAAAAATCTGGCATTTGTTTTATTTTTACCCTATTGAGTGCTACGATCTTTTACTTTTTTTGCTATCTGAATATTGAGCCTGGAACCAGTATCATGATCGCTGGCACCCTGCAGTGATTAACTTCATTTCAGAAGGTGATGCTAAATAATTTTTTTGTGTATATGTGTGTGTATATATATATATAGAGAGAGAGAGAGAGAGAGAGATATCATATATTACATGGGTGACGTGTGTGTCTGTTTTAACATGTATACTCTTGATCTGTCTTTCAGGAAGAGATTTTGAAAGCCATTGGGACAGTGGTTTCTAGTTGCAGGTAAGTGTTATTTATTATAAGCAAACACAGCATCACAAAGCTGGCACAATAACAATAAAAGTGTGGAACATTTAGAATGCAGTTTTATCAAATTTAATATGCCCACCTGCCATTACCATATGTAATTTCATCAAACTGCACATAATAAGCCTTTTAAAAAGTATAGCAGCAATGTAGGACATGTTTAGCCTATGTACTGTAGTTATAATATGCTACGCTGTAAGGTTAAATGCAATAGACATATTATTTTCAACTCCCTCCTTTTGTTTGTAAAATTATGAAGGCCATTAGAGAATTAGGTAGGTTCCAATATCTCAAATAGGTTCCATTACCCCACATCAGAACATGGATAAGGCCAGTAATAGTGTATATGTAATGCCTTATTTATTTTGGCAAAACAAATGAAAATTCATGAAACTGATCCATTTTTATGGCATTTGATAAAATTTAAATGCATCTCCTTTGTCACCTAGAGTGACATGTATCCGATATACAGATCACATTCACTAGGCCATTGAACATTGGTTGTGGCTGTCTGGTGCACAATAGTAATATATTAAAAAAGGGTAAATTCTGTTGGTTATGGAACAACTTGGCACTTGCCAAATGAGGATTAAAAGATTAAAATGCTGTGGCTAGGCATGGTAGCGTGAGGAAGCAGGATTTTGAGCTCCTCTGCTATAGTGCGATTTTAATGCTGGATTTGGCTGCCAGACCATGGGAAAAGCCACGAAAAAATCGAAACTTAAAGGAGTTGTCTCATTACGAGCTTTCAGCCTGTCAGTGTCCCTGGTAAGTTGAACTGAGGGGCGTGGTTCTTGGTCTGTCTCTTCTGCTCCCTCTCCCCCCTCCCATCAGCACACAGGCAGCTATCCGTAACTTCTATACAGGGGGGGGGAGGGGGTTTGCTCTCAGAGTTCACCCTGTGTGTGCCTGCCTAGGTCTGTTGCAGGAGAGGGCTGATCTATGAGTGTAGAGAGGAATGTGAAGTGGTGTGCTAATAACAGAGCAGAGAGGATGCAAGTGTTCCTATATCCCCTGCTTAGCTTACAAGTCTCCACATCTCCAGCAACAACAAGGGAAGTGTTACTATACTCAGGATGTCTCACTAATACAGGAGAGCATAAAGTATTCACATGCCTGATCTCTATAGTATTAGTATAGTCACAGTTCCAAAGACATATCATGATTATAGTAACAGACAGGGTCACTGCTGTCACATCTATCTGTGTAGAGAGCAGGAGGAAGCAGGCACACACAGGGTTAATCCAGGAAGCAGGGACACAGATGCCAGAGTCCTCCCTCCTCCCCCTCCTTCCACTACAGAAGCATTCTGTGCGGGAGGGGCTCTCTGCTCCGACCTGTCTTCAAAGGTGATGAGTCATTCAGACCTGACAGCCAGTAAGATAAGGATCAACAGGTCGGCTACTATAGAGATTTGAGAAGCTGATGCACTCCTATGAACAGGGCTAGCTCAAAATCAGTAGGACATTTGTAATGAACATATATTGCAAAGCTGCTTGTTTTTTAAAGATCTTTAAATTAAAACCCAATCATTGTAGCGAGACAACCCCTTTAAGTCTGTGGTTCTCCCTGCATCTCCCCAAGGCGGCATAGGAGCGTTCTTCACCCGCTCCGTGACGGCACAGGGACTGGGCGCCATGAACAGCGGCGGGCGCAGGGAAAATGTCCGCGAGGCAGCTTGCTCCGGCCTCTCACCACCTCTGCACACCGCTACCCTGCAGAGCGCTCCTGGATGTGCCCCGGCTCCCGGACTCGGCTTCTCTCTATCAGAGCCTTCATCTCCGCCTGCCACACCAGCACAGGGACGGGACGCCATGAACAGCGGCAGCAGCAGGGAGACGGCCGCAGCCTCTCACCTCCTTTGAGCACCGCCATCCTGCAGAGCACTCCCGAATGCATACTGGCTCCTGGATCCAGCGCGGCTCGTTCGGAGCCCACAGCTCCACTCTCCAACGGACACGCTCGATGGTGCACGGGCCTCTACTGCTTTGGACTGCATGGCGGAGCACGGCGGCCATCTTCTCCACGTGGTAGGAGCGCAGCTTCCCCCACCAGTGGCGTTACAGCCCCAGGGCAACAACTTCCCCAGCGCAGTGAAGGACACAGGCAGGCCACAGTCAACCACTGAGGACACAAGCAGCAGTCAGTGCCCTGTTGAGGGTTATGCAGTTCCTCAGGCCCCGGCTGCCATTGTACCTTGTGTCCTCCCCTGTCCCCGGCCATTCCATCCTGGCCCCCACAGGCTCACCCCAGGGACAGGCTTTCACAACCCACAATCATGACTTGCAGCCCACAACCCCAACAACAACATGGACCCCCTCCCAGGCCTCATTCACCGGCCCAATACAGCCATCTGCAGCATATGCTGGGAGCCCTACATCTTTATCACCTGGGAGCTCCCAACCAAGGTTCTCTCTGCAGCCTCCAGCAGCATGGCACACACTGCCTGTTACACAAGAGGGGGTGTCCCCACATTGGTCAACGGGGTCCTCTTGGGGTGCGTCCGCCCACCTTATCCCACCACATGGCAGGGAGATGGAAGCCTCTGTTCAAATCCAACACTCTCCACCTTTGCTCCAACATTTCTATGATATACCTGCACTGGTATCTCTGTGCGCATCGCAGTTGTCCCCGCTGGTCTGCATTGGGCCCTCGTCTCCGTTCTGGAAAGCTTACTCTCCTCGACCCTCTTTGGGTTTCTCTCAGGAAGCCCTTACTGACCCATCAGTATCCCTGGTCGCTACAATGTAGGAGAGGGACAGACCAGTTCTCCTATCGGATCTGCGCCTACTGATCCAATCCTTACCTACCAAAACGGATATTTCGTCACTTGCGAAACAGGTAATCGCTGAATGCAAGACGGAATTTGCCCAAGTGCGTACTGCGCTATTAGCAATGTCCTCTAGAATTGATGTTTTAGACCAGGCACAAACCTCTTCGGATGGCTCCACTCAAGCCCTTCAAGCATCCTCTTAACTACATTCAACATGGATTTTTTCTCTACAACAGCAGCTTGATGACATAGAAATAGGCGCAACAACCTGCGAATCCAAGGCCTGCCTGAGTCCGTGTCTCCAGCTGATCTCTTCCCGGTTTTAACTTTCATCTTCAACGACCTCTTGGGCAGGGCCCCTAATGCCCATATAGAAATGGACAGGGCACACAGAGCACTATCGCCCTCGCGACGTCATCTGCAGGATACACTTTTATGCCGTCAAAGAGGACATTCTGCGGTAAGCTAGACAACGGCAGAAACTCTTTTACAAGTGTTCTCTTCCAAGATCTCTCCAGACACATGTTGGCACAGAGAGCAGCCCTGAAACCTCTTCTTGCCAAATTAAAGGAAAGGGGCATATTGTATAGATGGGGCTATCCTTTCACCCTACATATGCGCAAGGGTGAGCGCAGCTTCGCCATTCGTTCCCCGGAGGACATTCCAGCTTTCCTGAGAGACCTGGACATGTCTGACATCATTCTACCTCCTTAGCCTTCAGTACTACCTGTCCCTACTAACAACGCCAAACCACAGGCCCCTCGTCCACCTAGGCCCTCACCCAGGGGGTTGCGTCGCAGGAGAAATCACTCAGACTCCTCTGCTCTCTCTAACCCGGGATAGAAGACCCTGGACATCTAAGTAGCTATCCTTCGAGCACATTGGCTAATAGATTTTGGTTATTACATGTCTGACCTTTTAATCTTTTATCCTAGCTTATGCTGTTATGTATCGATGTTCCTTTTCATGCTTTAAAGCTGGATCGTTTACATGGCGTGCCTTCTGCAGTACCCCGCGGCATCGTTCTTGTTCTACTTGTATAACTCAGGCTCTTCAGTAACCCAGACGTCTATGCTTTGTTTTGGGGACTTTTCATGATGCCGCGTGGTGCAATGGGATGTACAGCCTGGCTCACTCGGGGGAGCTGCATGTTCTGTGGCACGTGCGGTCCACTAGAGGGAGTCAGCTCCACATACTCCCCTGATTTACAATGCTAAAGACCGGCTTTGCCCTGGTCTCCCAGTTGGAATCTAGCCACCACTATGTTTCCACTCGGAGCGTTCTCTTTAATGCTTGCCCACAATACCGGCTTACTATGTCCCCCACATAGGGCCAGGTCCCATTGCGGATCCTTGGTGGTCTGCGGGATCTAAGACTATTTTAGTCGCTATACTATTTTATACGACCAGCATTTTGCTTTTCCAATTTCCCATACATTCATGGTTTTTCATTGCTGGCTGTGTCTTTTTCTTTTTGTGTTGCTGTTATCTGTCTCCCTTCCCCTCTTTTCCTCTTCCTTTCCCTTAGGGCAAGGGCGTCCTCTGCAGCTCCTGCTGGACGGCTCGGACTTGATCAGTCATCTACTCTACCTCCACCATGGCCGAGTTAAAATTTGCCTCCTTCAAGGCGAAGGGTTTAAATACCCCTGAGAAACGGGCGCAGGTACTCTACCATTTTCACCAGCGCAAGGTACACATCATTTGTTTTCAAGAAACTCACTTTAAATCGGGACACGCCCCTCATATCCGCAACAAGTACTACACACTCTGGCATTTTGCAAACAATCGTGAGTCCAGGTCCAGGGGGGTCGCTATAGCGATCCATAGATCGCTTGCCCACCAAGTTATTGATTGCCAGGTTAACCCGCTAGCACGGTTCTTAATTCTCTCTTTGAATATCGGAGGCCACCAATTTACTCTAGTCAACGCCTATGCCCCCAACCAGGGCCAAGTCTTCTTTTTCCAAGACCTAGTGGAGAAAACCACTTCTGCTGCCAAGGGAGCCGTTGTACTGTGCAGGGATTTTAACTTGACCCTGGACCCTACAATGAATAACTTTTCTGGTAAATCCTCCATCTTGTACAGAGCAATCAAGTTGGTTAAAGGGGCTTTCAAACACTTGCAACTCTGTGACGCCTGGAGAATTCACCATCCAGGAGATAGGAATTACAGTTTCTACTCTACACCACATAATTACAATAGTAGCTTAGATTATATCTTGTTGTCACACAGCATTCTCCCGTGGGTGCTACACACCTCTATCGGGAGCATGGTGTGGTCAGACCATGCTCCGGTTTACTGCTCTCTCTCCGTCCCGTCGTTTGCAAGACCGGTCTGGTCATGGAGGCTCAACGAGTCCCTTCTACTAGACTCAGTCTGTGTTGCTGATCTTCAACAGTGTATTGCTCATTTCGCCCTAGATCATTCCCAGGAAACCACTTCTCCCATAATTCAATGGGAAGCACTCAAATGTGTCATGCGTGGGGTTTTGATCAGACACGGGGCACGATTGAAGAGAGAGAAGGTGCACAAACTGAAAGGGGTTTTTTCTCCAAAAATTTTGGGGCCCCTCGAGCCCCAACACAAGAAGCTTTTTTCCACGGGAGGTCCTTGGGGAAATTTGGGCCCCTTGCGAGATCGGGGGCCCAAAGGGAGTTGTTAGGGGCCCCATGTGGCGGTGGAAATTTTTGCAAACTGGTGGGAGCCTTTTTTCTACAAAAAATTGGCAAAAAGGGAGGGGTTTAGGAACCTTCTAGGGGCGTTGGGGGTCAAAAGCACTCTCCCATATCCCTTGCATTAAAAAAACCCCAAGGCAAAACAGTCCACACCAAAAAAAAGGGAAATTAGTGCTTTTCCCCGCTCATTTTTAACTCAGAGTTTTACAATCTCCCTCATACTGCTCCCTCCCAGCATAGTGATCCACCGAGTCCGACCTCTTCTCGCCTTCCTGCTGAGACCTCATCCGTGGTGGAGGATCCCTTTTCCCTGAAGGAACTCTAATCAGTAATCAAAAACCTACCAGGAGGGAAGAGCCCCGGGGCCCGGGAAACGGTTTCAATAGAAAATTTTTTTCAAAAAAAATCCAAAAATCCCCCCCCCTAAAAGCTGGAAGGGAATTTTTTTTTAAATTTCATTTCAGATGACACGTCCTTTCCTGCACAATCCATTTTAGCCCACATCTCATTTTTTTTCCCGAAAGCGGGAAGGACCCCAAAAGTCTGTATTAAACTAACCGCCAATACTCTCCTCAACGTAGATCTTTTAAAAAAATGCCCAACTTTTTGCCAATAGGGGGTTTTAAAAAACCCCCCCTCCCAATCCAATCCACCCGACCAGGTAGGTTTCGCACCGGGAGAAAAGCCCCCTGACAATACCAAAAAAAACCCTTTAAAATAATTTCCAAAAGCCCACACGAAAACAATATCCCCTAAGGTTCTGTCCCTTTGAAGCCGAAAAAAGGGATTTGGAAAAAATTGCTTTCCCCCCTCCCGACCAGAAACCCTTCAGCAACTTGGAGTTGGCCCTAACTTCGCCCCCCAAAAAACCCCCGCCCTTTACCGGGCCCCGAAAGCCAAAAACAAAAACAACGGCTCCCCTTTTCCCAACCCCCTCTCCAAATCCATAAAGGTACCCCAAAAGGGCTGCCCACTAACCCCTCTCCTTTGGTTTTTGGAAACAAGGAACGACGGGGTTGGGGCCCCGGTCCTGCCAATCCCGGACCTTTCGGGATTAATATATGCAAGCGAGTATACAAATGTTCTGCCTTTGCAGACGACTTCATAGTCTATATCACTAACCCACACATCTCGTTGCCCTCCCTGATGTCTGAATTGGCAGCTTTTGGACCCGCAATTTGCTAAAATCAAATTTCCCCTTTATATGGCCCCGTGACGGACTCGCCTATTTAGGGATCAAAATCCCCCCGGACCTTAACGGGCTTGCCTCGACCAACTTTGAACCCTTGTTTCGGAAGATCCTAAAAGATTTGGACTCCTGGAATAAGCAAGAGTTTTCTTGGTTTGGCAAAATTAATATTCTCAAAATGACAATCTTACCCCGTATCCTCTACCTTATACAAACTATCCCAATATACATTAACCCCTTTTCTGGAAACGCCTACAGAGAGCCTTCACCTCATTTGTTTGGTCAGGGGGGCCACCCTAGGTTATCATATTCTATACTTACCAGAGGCAAGGTACAAGGGGGTCTGGGCCTCCCTGATTGTAAAAAATATTATTTAGCGGCTACCTGTTCTCGTGTCCTGGACATGTGCTTCCACAGACAGACTGTGGATACAGTTGGCGCGCAACGTGTGGCGTCCCTTTCCTGGACCTGGACTCCCTCTATAATTAATATCTACCCCACCACATTCTCTATTCGTCAAACACTGACCACAATTCATTCCTATAGAGCAAACTGTACCCTAATTGACAGGTCTGGTCCTCTACTTCCCATCTCTGACAATACAGGGATCCCACCTGGTTTATCTCCAAACTTAATTCTGGGTGGCTCCAAGCTTCAACCTCTGAGGTTCTTTAACCTCCTCACTGATTTGTCTCTTCCCCCATTCAACTCTTTACCTGCCCATCTGCGATCGCTTCCTAACGCCCACTTTAAGTATACCCAGCTGAAACACTACTATAATTCTATCAAACACTCGACTAAGCTTGGTAGGCCACTGTCCCCATTCGAGCAGTTGTGCTTGCTTGAAAAGCCACCACAACACGCTATCTCTTGTCTTTATAAGATGCTGGCCACCCCCCGGGATTCTCCCTTACCAAATTATTGCGCAGCTTGGGATTCGGAGCTGAATCCTCAATTCTCTGTCCCAATGGGCGAAATGTTTCACACTTACCTACAAGGCAGTGATTGCCTCCAAATCTCAAGAAACATGTTTTAAAATTCTATCTCGCTGGTACAGAGTTCCATATGTGGGCCCAGCGTAGGCACTATGCTGCACATATGGTGGGATTGCCCTGCCATACGGCATTTCTGGGATGGCGTACACACAGTCATACAAGAACTCACAGAAGCCTCTCTTCCCAGATCTCCTGAAGCTTCACTGCTATTTATGTTCGATCATCCAGTCTCAGGGTATAAAAAGTCTCTATTGCGTCACCTGCTTCGAGTGGCTAAAACAGTTATTCCGCGACATTGGAAATTCCTGGACCCGCCTACCATTGATGAATGGTTTGCTGAAATCGCTCTCACATTCCGCATGGAAGAACTATTAGTCCAGACACCGGCCCAGGCGGATAGGTTTGAGAAAACATGCTTTTACTGGAACACTTTCAAATCTTCCCCACTCTTTAGATCGCTCTCTGCCTAATACTTATCGACCCTTAATCGCCCTCTTCTCTCTTCGCGTTGATATCATTTTCCAGGAGTTGCTGACCTTTGTATCTCAGGCCCGTCGGAGTCCAATAGGTGGGTTGATCTGCGGATGGCGCCTTCGCCCCCCCCCCCTCCCTTCCTCCTTTCCTTTCCCTCTTTCCCCCATTTATTCCCCTTTTTGTAGGTAGGTGTAGGGGTTCCCCCCCTTACGGTATGTTGGCAATATTATGCCTTTCCACTTTCTTGTTGGTTGTAATTTGTTTTATCTGTTGCCTATTGACCCATTACAGCACTTGTCAACTGTTATAAAATACAGGCGGTCCCCGACTTACATCGTTCCGACTTACATACGTCACCTAGTTACAAACAGAGACTTATGGGGCGTGGCTGACATTCAACACTGAGTCAGGCACCATGATAACCAAGTGCCAGCATGCCACAGCTGCACATGAGATACAGAACGTCAGGTGAAATCTTCCAAAAAAGGGCACAGACAGCAAAACAAATGTAAAAACTGTTCCCTGCACTATCCAAAACAAAAAAATTTTTTTTTTGCTGGAACTACATTTAATAAATATACCTGTTCCGACTTACATACAATTTCAACTTGAGAACACCTGGGGACTGCCTGTATATAGATGTGCCTTCATACTTGCTTACTTTCTCAACGGATTGGTATATAAAGTCTCTTGCTTTGTATACGGCCCACAAGGCCCTTTGGTTCTTATCATTGGACATTTTCATTTTGGATATTTTTCTGCTCTTATCATTCATTGTTCAGTCAATAAATCTTTTTGAATACGAAAATATTAAAATGCTGTGGTGCACTACATGACCACACCATGCATTTAAAATTAAATAAAAACAATACATTTCACGTATTGTTTCAAGTAAGGTTTTTTTTTAACTATATTTTTTATTAAGGTTTTTTTTTTTTTAAAACAGTTTTGAGAAAATGACATACAAAGCATAAAAGGCATAAAGTATACAAATGGTCACAGTGTGAGTATTAACAAGAAATACATCCAAAATAGCAATGCAGAGCATATAATGCAGAAAGTATGCAAATGATCACAAAAGAGATAACAGTACAAGATTCCTCAATATTCGTAAAATTAAAGGAATCCATCCACTATTGAACAATGACAAAACCGTTATAGAAGAAGAGAAAACATAGAGACACAACAAAGAAGAGACCACAGAGAGAGGGGAGAAGAAAAAAAAAGTGGGGGGGTTGGCAAAACAACTTCACAAGATTAGACACACCAGGGAGGGGTCCAGAAGGGGAAAAGCAGAAAAGAACAAAAAGTCCGCAGTTTGAGGAAGTCAGTGGAAGCCAATAAGACTCCCATGGATCCAAGACCTCCCCAAAATGATCATTGGTATTATGCAAATGAGCAGTGATCTGCTCCATGCACCGAACCTCCCCTATTCTTTTGTAGAGGTCGCTCAGGCCTGGTGGTACCCTCTGTTTCCAGAAAGCCGCTATAGGACATTTTGCTGCTGTAAAAATATACAGAATAATTTTCAAGGTCTTCTTAGGCAGATCCCTAGGGGGGACATTCAAAGGAAAAATTAAGGGCTCTAAAGGGATCCGATGGTGATAAACCTCATTTACTTGGGACCAAAAAGGCTGTATAAAGACATGGGTAAGGGATCCTGGGAGGTGACCACATCTTCAACACTTACCAGGAAGACTGGAGTTAATTTTATGAAGTAACTCAGGGGTGTGGTGCCAGAAAATCATAATTTTATATTGATTCTCCCAATAGGTAGAGCAAATCGATGTATTAGCAGCCCTATTCCAGATGGTTTGCCATGTATGAAATGGCAGTTTCCTGCCTAGATATGCTTCCCATTTGGACATATATGAGTGATAATGCTCAGTTCCGGGGATCATTGAAAATAGTGTAAAGAGCGGATATTCAGCCTCTGGATGTACTGGCAGACTTACACAGTTGCTCATAAGGGGTAGGAATGGAGAGGTGTGTTTCCCCTGTGAGTGATTGCATGAGATGTTTAATTTGTAGGATTGTGCTGTAGAGGGGAGATTAAACTGACTTTGAAGCTCCGCAGAAGGTATCAAATCCCGAGTTCGAAAGTGTCCGCAAACCTAAATATATTTTGTTGTAGTCAGAGCCAGACAAAATGGCCTGTGGCACTAGCCTGAAGCAAAGGCGTAAACAGAAAGGAGATCAAAGGGGAGGCTTTAGAGGCAAGGGGAAATTTGGATTTACAATGGTTTTAAATGTTTCTAGTGAATACGATGGGGCCTAAAAGGACTATTGATGTCTGAAGCTCCTAATCATGCCAAAGAAACTTGTTGGGATGATATGTAGCCAACCAGAGTTTCTCAATTTCCAGCTATTTTGTGCATGCCAGTAGTGTACGCCAAGCCAGAATAATACGCAAATGGGTTGCCCAGTGGTATTTCAGAATATTGACGGCTGCCAAGCCTCCCCTTGATTTACCAGCCATCAGACCTCATGTTCCACCCTGTGTCGTCCATGGGCCCAAATGAATCTGAAAATGACATCTTGTAGGGATTTCAGCTCTCTAAGGGGGACAGGGACTGGAAGTGTTTCAAAAAGATATAGTAATTTTGTCAGATTAGACAATTTCACAGAGGCAATTCTTCCAAAGAGAGGGATTGGTAAAGAATGCCACTTAGAAAGTAAACCTCTAATTTCCTGAAAAAGAGTGTGAAAATTTGCCTTATACAGGGACCGGTATGTTGGTGTTAAGTGTACCCCCAGGTACTTCATTGAGGGAGTCTGCCACTAAAGTTATAATTAGCCTGAAGAGAAGAGAGTAGAGAGAGATTAACATTAAGTGGGAGTGCCTCGGTTTTAGCTGTATTGACCTTGTAGCCAGAAAGCTTACTAAATTCATCCAACAGAGCATGCAAGCTAGTTAAATTGGGTCAATGACAGCAGGATGTCATCCGCAAAAGGGGATTTTGAATTCTGACGCGTGCCATTACGAATACTTGAAAGGACGGGAGGAAACGTGGTAGTTTGATAGAGGCTGAAGGAGATGAGTATAAACTCTGAAGAGCTTCCATAAAACCACCATTTATACCATATAATTTAAGAGCCTGAAACATAATAGGTCAACCCAGCCGGTTAAAGACCTTTTCCGCGTCTAAACTAAGAAATAAGGCCTTCCTACCTTGTGAGTTGACCACATCACTAAGATTTATGGCTCATCTAGTATTGTCCCTTCCCTGATGACAAGGGACGAGCCGCAACTTATGGACTAGTTGCGGAAGCAAGTAGTTTAATCTATTGGCCAATAATTTTGTGAAAACCTTCAAGTCCAAATTTAAAAGTGCTATTGGCCTGTAGCTTGCACACTGAAGGATCTTTCTCCTGCTTGGGGATGAGGGTTAGATAGGAATGAAACATAGAACCCGATCCCCCCCAGAAAGGAGATAAATAGAGAGAGCATATGTGAAGCCAGTTTGGAAGATAACATCTTATAATATAGATAGGTAAGACCATCAGGGCCTTGAGCCTTTACATTTGGAAGATCCCTGATCACCCCCAGCATTTCCTCCATATGAATAGGGGCATTTTAGGAGGCAATGGCCTCACCTTAAAGACAAGGAAGTCAAGTAATCAAGAATGTCTCTGATCTGAATATCAAGAACAGAAACAGGAGACTCTAACCGCAGAGTATAATTTAGAGAAGTAGGCATGGAAAGTATCTGCAATAACCCTCGGATCAAAATTAAGTGTGCCATCTATGGATTTTAACTAATAGTATAGTGGTTATGCACAACAGGTAAGTAAAGAGAGTGGGTGCTCAGGTGGAAAAGGATTAGATAGGCCCAAAAATACATTTGTAGATAATTCCATGGCACACCAAAAGTATAATTATATTAAAGTTTCATTCTGAGTATTTACAGTAGAGTGGATCAAGCAATACAAGTAAGGGTATACAGATCACAGGAATATAGATTACTGCACATGTGCAAATGCTCTCCAAAACTGTCATAGACAATAGTACTAAAAGTCCAGAAAAATGAAAAAATTGATAAGAAAAAAGATAAAAAGAACAAATAGAAGGTGGAATTTAGCTTTAGAATAGAAGAAGAAATAGAAGTCTGGGAAAGTGGAAAAAACCTGAAGAGTATATAATAAGTAAAGAAGAAGATAAGAATTGAAATATAATTGAATTGAAATATAAAAGATAGATTAGATAACCAAGTCGAAATGTAAAAGAGGAGGGATAATGGTAGAAGGAAGAGCACCGTGTGCTGAGATAGTGAACGGGCTGTAGGAATAAACAGAAAAAGCACACAGGTAAATGAGCAAGGGTTGACAAAAAGGGGTGGGAGGAGCTGGAAATAGAGACATAGGAAACTACCTGGGTAGGGCGATGGCCAAATGAGAGGAGGGTGTGTAATGTGAAGAAGAAAATGGGATGCTATAGAAGGAAGGTAACAATATACTACGTAAATAAGGCTAAAGTAAGTAGCTTCTCATACCCCGACTACATCCAGGTATACTCCCTTTAGCTGCACCCTTTCTATCTACTGTCGTTACAGTAGATAGAAAGGGTGCAGCTAAAGGGAGTATACCTGGATGTAGTCGGGATATGAGAAGACAGCTGGCACCTAAAAGGAAGTATGGAACAGAAACATAACGTGCATGTGCAGGAAAGTTCACGCATGCGTACAGTGTAAAAGAAGCCAGAAGGGCAAGCTGGGAAAGAAGAGCTATACCGCGTCTCCGCGAAGATTCTGTGGATGTGCGGTTTAATTTAAACCAGAATAGAGCCCTGAGAAGCTAGAAAGTAGTATGTAAGGGAGAGGAAGAGTGGAAAAACAAATATAATAAGACTGTTAGAAGTAAGAAAGGACTTGTAAGAGATAGGCATAGATAAACGCAGGAGTAAAGAGCCAATGAGTAGCGGAGATGGCAAAAGGGGTTATGTTAATAAAGGATGATGTTAAGAGGGGACAAAATAGTAGAGGCACGTAAATGAGTAGTTAATATAGGTGACAGAAGCTGTACAAAGAAGGTAAAAATGATAGATATAAAGTTAAAATTAAGTAATGGTAAAGGGAAAAAAAGAGAAAAGAAAAAAAGGAAGAAAAAGAGAGAGAACAAAGAGAACTAGGTCAGAGAGAGGGAGATATAAGAATATGGAGATAGTATGAGGAACAGAGGAAGTAGGAAAGTAGAGTTTACCAATCAGGTAGAGAAACGTTATCTTGTCTGCAAAAAATATAAAAGATGTCATGAGGATCAAATTCTGACCAGAAAAGTGAAAATAATGCATACAGAGCACATATTATATATATATATATATATATATATATATATTATATTATATATATATATAATATATATATATATACTCAATATATGGTATAGAATAAAAAAGGTATATAGAGTTCGTAAATATGATGTGTGAGAAAAGACCCATATTTTATTGCTTAAGGTAAGTATAAAAAGTCCATCATCAGTGGATACAGGTTCAATATATCATGTCGTATTCTCTGTTAAGACCATTCGGTTCCAAAGTTCGTAACGTGTGCATCCAGTAGCGGTCTCTCCACCATTTGCCAATATATGGCCATCTTTGAACAAGATCATATCTGCAACCACCCCCAATTTCTACAACACTCCACAATTTGACTATGTTACATTTATAATATGTTCTGCCTCTGAAATTGCTCAATCTCTTCCCTTTTCAGTTTTCTCACCTACATCAATTCCATTATCCCTGAACTACAATTCACCATCCACCACAGCTCCAAGACCACCAGCTTCCTTGATACTTCCATTAGCATAGATCCCTCTGATAATCTCACCTCAGACCTGTACACAAAACCGACAGACCACAATAGTTTGCTCCATTATTCCAGTTCTTATCCACCCAACACCAAGAAATCCCTGCCTCATTCCCAGTTCAGCCAAATACACTGGATTGTTCAGGACCCAATCGTCAGAGAAAAGAGATTGGATGACATGGCAAAAAAATTTAGCCCATGTGGCTATACACAACATCTGCTTTCTAATAACCCCCCACACCCACCCGTTTCCCAACTGGACCATTTAACCACCAATGCTACATCTGCTAAATCCCAACTTTCCGTTATCCTCTTGATACAAAAGTGTCAACCATTTAGTCCATAAGTATACAAATTATTTGCAAACACTGGACAGTTCTTTTACACTCCTATCCCCATATTCCCGAATTCAAGAACCTACAGTGTTACAAACGTGACAAAAATCTCTGTGACCGCATATTAACTGCCGACTTTGGCCCCATTACATCCAGGAATCAACAGACTTTCCTTAGCACGCAATGACGGGGCACCTATCCTTGCCTATCGTGTGCTCAATGCTGATCCGTAACTAAAGGGGAATTTTTTACCCATCCTTTGACAGGCCGAAAATATCCGATAAAAGGTTTTTTTACTTTTTGCTCCAATTTTCTAGTGTACTTGTTAAAATGTCCTTGTGGCTCAGGCAATGTAGGCCAAATTTCCCAACCAATCAAAGATAGAGTCTCCAAACACAAGTCCACAATAATATGTAAAGAACTACTACTACCAGTTCCTGCCCACTTCCACCAAAACAATCATCATCCGTCGTAACTGAGAATCCAAGCAGGTTCCGATAACTAGACGCAGAGGTAACCGTACAGCCCTATTATTGAGGAGAGATAGCTATTGCATGCACACGTTACGAACTTTGGAACCGAATGGTTTTAACAGAGAATACAACATGAGATATTGATCCTGTATCCGCTGATGATGGATACCTTAAGCCACAGGTGTCAAACACAAGGCCCGCGGGCCACATCCGGCCCGCAGCCTTGTATTTTCTGGCCCGCGATCTCCCTGACTCCGCACGGCTGTTTCACCACAGCCGCGCGGAGTCAGTCAGCTAGTACAGGGAGAAGGCAGGAGGGATCGTTTCCCTCCCACCTTCTCCCTTTGTATGTACTGTGCTCGGTGAGCGCTGTACATACGGTGTCGCAGGTGGCGTGACGCGCCGCTTTACTCATGCCCCCTGTGACGCTGGGTCTCCTTGGCGGCAGAGGCTGCCGCCGAGGAGATCTCTGGGAGCTGCGTGAGGGCGTAAGTGGCGTGATGTCACGCCGCTTACACCTTACACAGCTCCCGAAGCGGACCGGACCGCGCTGCACAGACACGAGGTAAGTAGCTTTTTTAATTTTATACTCATTAGGGGGGGCATCTGCCTGGCTATTGGGGACTATGAGGGCATCTGCCTGGCTATTGGGGGACTATGAGGGCATCTGCCTGGCTATTGGGGACTATGGGGGCATCTGCCTGGCTACTGGGGACTATGGGGGCATCTGCCTGGCTACTGGGGGACTATGGGGGCATCTGCCTGGTTACTGGGGGACTATGGGGCATCTGCCTGGCTACTGTGGACAATGGGGCATCTGCTTGGCTACTGGAGGACTATGGGAGCATCTGCATGGCTACTGGAGGACTATGGGGGCATCTGCCTGGCTATTGGGGGACTATGGGGGCATCTGCCTGGCTCTTGGGGACTATGGGGCATCTGCCTGGCTACTGTGGTCTATGGGGGCATCTGCCTGGCTACTGGGGGACTATGGGGGCATCTGCCTGGCTACTGGGGGACTATGGGGCATCTGCCTGGCTACTGGGGGACTATGGGGGCATCTGCCGGGCTACTGGGGGGACTATGGGGGCATCTGCCTGGCTACTGGGGGACTATGGGGGCATCTGCCTGGCTACTGGGGGACTATGTGGGCATCTGCCTGGCTACTGGGGGACTATGGGGGCATCTGCCTGGCTACTGGGGGGCTATGGGGCATCTGCCTGGCTACTGGGGGGGATATGGGGCATCTGCCTGGCTACTGGGGACTATGGGGGCAACTGCTTCGCTACTGGGGGGCTATGGGGCATCTGCCTGGCTACTGGGGACTATGGGGGCATCTGCCTGGCTACTGTGGACTATGGGGGCATCTGCCTGGCTACTGGGGGCTATGGGGGCATCTGCCTGGCTACTGTGGGGGCTATGGGGGCATCTGCCTGGCTACTGGGGAGGCGATGGGGCATCTGCCTGGCTACTGGGGGGACTATTGGAGCATCTGCCTGGCTACTGGGGGGACTATGGGGGCATCTGCCTGGCTACTGGGGGACTATGGGGGCATCTGCCTGGCTACTGGGGGACTATGGGGGCATCTGCCTGGCTACTGGGGGACTATGGGGGCATCTGCCTGGCTACTGGGGACTATGGGGGCATCTGCCTGGCTACTGGGGACTATGGGGGCATCTGCCTGGCTACTGGGGGACTATGGGGCATCTGCCTGGCTACTGGGGGACTATGGGGGCATCTGCCTGGCTACTGGGGGACTATGGGGGCATCTGCCTGGCTACTGTGGACTATGGGGCATCTACATGGCTACTGGGGACTATGGGGGCATCTGCCTGGCTACTGGGGCCTCTGGGGCATCTTCCTGGCTACTGTGGACTCTGGGGGCATCTGCCTGGCTACTGTGGACTATGGGGGCATCTGCCTGGCTACTGGGGGACTATATGGGGCATCTACATGGCTACTGGGGGACTATATGTTACATCTGCCTGGCTACTGGTGGGACTATATGTGGCATCTGCCTTGCTACTGGGGGACTATATGGGGCATCTACAGGGCTACAGGGGGGCTAGGGGGGCATCTGACTGGCTACTGGGGTACTATGGGGGCATCTGCCTGGCTACTAGAGGACTATATGGGGCATCTACAGGGCTACAGGGGGGCTATATGGGGCATCTATCAGTCTACAGAGGACTATGTGGGGCACGTACCTGGCTACAGGGGACTATGTGGGGCATCTTCCTGGCTACAGGGGGACTATGTGGGGCATCTACCTGGCTACAGGGGGGCTAAGTGGGGCATCTCCCTGGCTACAGCGAGGGTATGTGGGGCATCTCCCTGGCTACAGGGAGGCTATGTGGGGCATCTCCCTGGCTACAGGGGGGCTATGTGGGGCATCTCCCTGGCTATTATGTGGGGCATCTCCCTGGCTACAGCGGGCTATGTGGTGCATATCCCTGGCTACAGGGGGGCTATGTGGGGCATCTCCCTTTCTATATGGGGCATATTACCTGGCTGCAGGAGGCATATTACTACCTGGATACAGGGGGCAAAAATACCTATCTACCTACATGGGCAGATATAACTGTCATCTACAGGGGGCTTTATAGCCACTTATCTACCTACAAGTAGTTCTAAAATTATGTCGGCCCTTTAAGGCCCTTCAAGGTACGTTGTGAGGCTGATGTGGCCTCCGGTGAAAACGAGTTTGACACCCCTGCCTTAAGCAATATAAAAGAGTAGTATATGGGTCTTTTCTCACACATCATATTTATGTAAATATGATGTGTGAGAAAAGACCCATATACCTTTTTTATTCTATACCATATATTGATATCAGTGGGGGAAAAAAGTATTTAGTCATCCACCAATTGTGCAAGTTCTTCCACTTAAAAAGATGAGAGAGGCCTGTAATTGAAATCATAGTTAGACTTCAACTATGAGAGACAAAATGAAAAAAAAAAATCACAAAAATCACATTGTCTGATTTGGAAAGAATTTATTTGTAAATTATGGTGGAAAATAAGTATTTGGTTAATAACAAAAGTTCATCTCAATACTTTGTTATATATCCTTTGTTGGCAATGACGGAGGTCAACCATTTTCTGTAAGTCTTCACAAGGTTGGCACACACTGTTGCTGGTATGTTGGCCCATTCCTCCATGCAGATCTCCTCTAGAGCAGTGATGTTTTGGGGCTGTCACTGGGCAACATGGACAACATAGAAAGGCTTTCTATGGGGTTGAGTTCTGGAGACTGGATAGGCCACTCCAGGACCTTGAAATGCTTATTACGAAGCCACTCCTTCGTTGCCCTGGCAGTGTGCTTGAGATCATTTTCATGCTGAAAGACTTAGCCATGTTTCATCTTCAATGCCCTTGCTGATGGAAGAAGGTTTGCACTCAAAATCACATGATCCATGGCCCCATTCATTCTTTCATGTACATGGATCAGTCGTCCTGGTCCCTTTTCAGGGAAATGGCCCCAAAGCATGATGTTGCCACCCTTATGCTGCACAGTAGGTATGGTGTTCTTGGGATGCAACTCAGCATTCTCTCTCCTCCAAACAGTTGTGTTTCTACCAAACAGTTCTACTTTGGTTCAATCTGACCATATGACATTCTCTCAATGCTCTTCTTGATCATCCAAATGCTCTCTAGCAAACTTCAAACGGCCCAGACATGTTCTGGCTTAGGCAGGGGGACACGTCTGGCACTGCAGGATCTGAGTCCCTGGTGGCGTAGTGTGTTACTGAAAGTAGCCTTTGTTACGTTGGTCCCAGCTCTCTGCAGGTCATTCACTAGGTCCCCCCGTGTGGTTCTGGGATTTTTGCTCACCGTTCTTGTGATCACGGGGTGAGATCTTACATGGAGCCCCAGATCGAGGGAGATTATCAGTGATCTTGTATGTCTTCCATTTTAGAAATATTGCTCCCACAGTTGATTTCTTCACACCTAGCTGCTTGCCTATTTCAGATTCAGTCTAACCAGCCTGGTGCAGGGCTACAATTTTGTTTCTGGTGTCCTTCAACATCTCTTTGGTCTTCTCAATAGTGGAGTTTGGAGTTTGACTGTTTGAGGTTGTGGACAGGTGTCTTTTATAATGATAACAAGTTAAAAGAGGTGCCATTACTACAGGCAAAGAGTGGGGGACAGAGGAGGCTCTTAAAGAAGAAGTTACAGGTCTGTGAGAGCCAGAAATCTGGTTTGTTTGCTGATGATCAAATACTTATTTTCCACCATAATTTGCAAATAAATTCTTTCCAAATCAGACAATGTGATTTTCGGGATTTGTTTTCTCATTTTGTCTCTCATAGTTGAGGTTTATCTATGATGTCAATTACAGGCCTCTCTCATCTTTTTAAGTGGGATGGTTGAACAATTGGTGGCTGACTAAATACTTTTTTCCCCACGGTATACTTATCCTCTGTGTGCATTATTTTTCACTTTTCTGGTCAGAATTTGATCCTCATGACATCTTTTATATTTTTTTTTTAACAAGATAACTAGAGATGGGCGAATCGATTCTAACGAAGTGGAATTCGTTTAGAATTTCAGGAAAACTTCGGTTCTGCACAAAGCCGAAGTTTAGGGTGATTCGCGGGCATGAAGCGTCTTTTTTATTGGTAAAATGGCCGCAAGCACATGGCGTGACACAAGGCAACGAACTGTGGGAGGAAGAAATTAACACCCTCAATGACATGTGCAGACATGAAGCCAATCAGTGACCGGCGGGCTTCTGTGACGTCACAGCCCTATAAATACGGACGACATCTTAAATCCTCACACTTCTCACAGTCTGTCCTGGCATAAGCATCTAGCAGCTGCTACTGCTCTGCTATTCAACTCATAAAAGAAACTGCTTTAATCAGCGATTGGGGGGGAAAGACAAGTCTGTGTCAGTTGCACACCTCTACCTCAACCAGCGTTCTGTATCTGCTGCTCCATAGAAGTCATTCTATAAGAAACTGCTTTTATCAGAGACTAGGGACAAAGAGTTTCACAAGTGGTTCAGTTGTACACATTTAACACTGCCAGCATTATCATTTTGTTTTAGTTTGTGGGGTATTCTCCCTAAAGTCCAGGGGGGGTGTAATTCTGACCCATATACTCCTCAATTTCATCTGTTCATTTCTGTAGGGTATTTAATATCCAAGGGTTAATTAAGCCTGTTCTTAGTGGGTTTATTTGGAGTAAAATAGTGTTTTTTTTTACCCCCATATACACCTAAATTTCATCTGTTCATTTCTGTAGGGTATTTAATATCCGGGTTAATTAAGCCTGCTGTTAGTTGGTTTATTTGGAGTAAAATACAGGTTTTTTTTTTTACCCTCATATACGCCTAAATTTCATCTGTTCATTTCTGTAGGGTATTTAATATCCAAGGGTTAATTAAGCCTGTTGTTAGTGGGTTGATTTGGAGTAAAATACAGTGGTTGTTTTAGCCCCATAACTGAATCTGTTCATTTCCGTAGGGTATTTAATATACAAGGGTTAATTTCACATCTTGTTTTGTGGGTTAATTTGGAGTGAAATACAATGTGTGCGCATCTAATTGCCCCATATATGCCTCAATTTAATCTATTTTTTTTTTTTCTGTAGGTTATTTTATACCCAAGGGTTAATCTCTTCTCCTGTTTTGTGGGTTAATTTGGAGTGAAATACAGGGTGTGCGTATTTCTGCCACATACATGCCTGAAATCCATCAACTTCAGACCGGTGGGGGTATTTTAATCTGTGGCCAAGAGTTAATTTATTCACTTTTTGTGGAGAATTCTGTGTCAAATCCAGTGTTTGTGTATTTCAGCCCTACGTACATCTCAAATCCAGTCTCCTAGTATATTGCTATTTGTGGTAGACAGTTAATTTTTTCATTTATTGTGGTGATTCTGTTAAATGCTGATACATGTAGAGCCTCCCCACAAGAGTGGAGAGGGTGTCATCAGTAATTTTGCATTGATCTTTCAGTGTCCGCTTTCAGTTGGTCAATAATCCATCATTGCTAAAGCCAAAAAGAAACAGGAGTTGAACCCAAAAATAAGTAAATGGAATATTTGCATGTGTTCTGTGTTTTGTATCCACTCCACAGATTAAAAGAAGGGGAAAACCAAACATAGTGGCAATGTCATAGAGTGGTGGAGGGTGGAAACAGCATTAGAAAACCACAGAGTGGTCGACTGAGAGAGTGCTCAGTTGGCAGCAGCATGAGGAGACTTGAGTGGTGAGGTGGCAGCAGCATCAGAAGGCTACATAATGGCCCAGTGAAGAGTGGGGAGGTGGGTGGCAATACCAGTCCCTGGTAAAGATGGTGGGTGGTAGAAGGAGCAGCTGGCAGCAGATGTGTGGAATCAGGCAGGTGGCAGCATCAGAATAGTAGCTGAGGCAGGTAGCCAAAAGAATCCAGGGTTCAGGGTCTGCTCCAGGTGCTGCTGCTGGTGGGTACCTAAATCACTAGGAGGTGAAGAAAGCTGCTCACATAACCCTCCATGCCACTCTCCTCATCACTACTTGCCCGCTTCTGCAAGAAGCAGCGGATGTCTTCCCCACCTCTTTGCTGCCCACTGTTCTCAAATAGTTCGTCCTTAGTGTATAGTGGCACAGAGGCCACAGCACATAGTAGCTGTGGGAAGCGAACGGGACAGAGGTGGGTTGAGGACAGAAGAGGGCCCCTCACCTGCTTCTGGGCTATGCCAACTAAGGGTTGTGTCTGACAAACCCACCGACTCTTGCTGGGGTTGTCAGATGTCATCTGGGAGAAATGGGATGACCTAGTCAACCATTCAAGAAGCGTTGGCTTGGTGGTAAACACACGGCTGCTAGATAACACTGGAAGCTGTGGCCTCGCGGGGTGCGCCCTGCTGTGCCATCCCCTTACTGTGTTGTGACCTGTTCTGGCTCCAGGAACCTGCTAGTGTGTTCTTTGACGCTATTGTAGGATCTTAGCGTTCCCACTTCAGTTATTTAGTCAGTTTTGCCCCTGTAAGTGCCCAGAGAAGTGAAGAGTGAAGCGATTCTAAGAGTGGCAGCTGTCATGTGCGTGTCATACTAAAACACAGCATTGTATGAAGACCAAACCACGCTCCCTATGCATTTTTGAGCATGGCACAACGTTCTACAACACCCTACAGGCTCTCTGCAGCCAGGAAATAGCTGTTTTTTAAAGTGATTCGCCGCCAATAAATTCGGGTTTCGAAATGATTTTTGTCAGAGAATTCAGCGAACTCGGTGAATCGAATTTTTGAGAAATTCGCCCATCTCTAAAGATAACGTCTCTCTACCTGATTGGTAAACTCTACTACCCTACCCCCTCTGTTCCTCATACCATCTCCATATTCTTATCTCTTTCTTTCTCTGACCTAATTCTCCTTGTTCTTTTTCTTTTTGTTCCTTTTTTTCCTTCTTTCTTTTTCTTTTTTTTCCCCTTTACCATTACTTAATTTTAACTTTAATTCTATCATTTTGACCTTCTTTGTACAGCTTCTGCCACCTATTACCTTCTCTTTTACTTGTCTGTACTATTTTGTCCCCTCTTAACTTATCCTTTATTAACATAATCCCTTTTGCCATCTCCGCTACCCATTGGCTCTTTAATCCTGCATTATCTACGTCTATCTCTTACAAGTCCTTTCTTACTTCTAACAGTCTTATTCTGTTTGTTTTTCCACTCCTCCTCTCCCTTACATACTACTTTCTAGCTTCTCAGGGCTCTATCCGGTTTACAGTACACCGTGCCTACACGGGATTTTCATAGCTCTTCTTTCCCAGCTTGCCCTCTCTGGCTTCGCTGTTATAATCTTTCTGTTTCATACGTCATTTCAGTTGCCAGCTGTCTTCTCATACCTTATTCCTTATTTCTCTTTATTTCATCTGTTATATGACCTTAGGTATTATCTATCTATTCTACCATTATCCCCCCTCTTTTATTATTATTATTATTATTTTTTTTTTTACATATATTTATATTTTTACATATCAGTTTGGTTATCTAATCTATCTTTTATATTTCAACTCTATTGTCATACTTATCTTCTTCTTTACTTATATACTCTTCAGGTTTTATGTCCACTTTCCCAGATTTCTATTCTATAGACTATATTCCACCTTCTCTTTGTTCCTTCTATCTTTTTTCTGATCCTTTTTTTCATTTTTCTAGTCTCTCTGGATTATAGATTTTTTTCTTTGTATATATGTTCTTATTTCTGTATATGTATTTTCTCCCTAGATGTCATTTGATAAAGGCACAACTGTCAAATCGTCGACATGCTTAGACATCTATCACCTGACTTTCTAAGTACCATTGTCTATGACATTTTTCGGAGAGCATTGTGCACCTGTGCAGTAATCGATATACCTGTGTTCTGTATCCCCTTACTTGTTTTGCTCGATCCACCATGCTGTAAATACTCTGAATAGAACTTGAATATCATTAAACTTGTGCTGTGGAATTATCTACAAATGTAGATTTTAAAGCCTGAGGGGTTGTATTTACCTGCCTATCTTTCAACTGTTGGGCCAGGAGGGTGTGAGCCCTATTGCCATACTCCTAATACTTTTGTTGAGAGTACACCAGTAATTTTTCGACTCCTCTTGTGGGAGTCCTTGAAGCAAGAATGCACTTCAATAAGGAAGCAAAGAGTACGCAAGGAAGGTCTATCCAGCGTTTTAGATCCTAATTGCTAGAGGCATTATTGAGAAGCCTATTTTTCTCTTTGATGTCTCTCTTCAACCTGGCTCTGATTGTAATAAAGCTACCTCTAAAGACTGTTTTGTGCACTTCCCAGGGTGGAAACTGATGACACTGACTCCAGGTTCAAGTAAAAAAAAAAGATGATGGCAAAAATTTACTTCCTTAGCTCCACTTCCTGGAGGTGGGGCTTTTTTTTTTTTTTTTTTTTTTAACAAAGACTCATTCAAATGCCAATGACCGGAACAAGTATGTCCTAAACAAGGGTT
This sequence comes from Phyllomedusa bahiana, assembly GCA_025379985.1. Lineage (NCBI taxonomy): Eukaryota > Metazoa > Chordata > Amphibia > Anura > Hylidae > Phyllomedusa > Phyllomedusa bahiana. The sequence continues at coordinate 57,453 of JAODAL010016313.1, forward strand.
TAGTGATAAGCTAACTGGGACATGGTCTGACCACATAATTGGTCCAAAACTGGCCTCTGAAAGCATACGTAAGGCAGGGAGATTACCATACAAGTAGTCTATACGAGTGTGAGTTTTGTAAGGAACTGAGTAGAAAGTGTAGGATTTGTCGGTAGGGTGGGCAATTTTCCAGGAGTAAAATAAACTAAGTTTGCATATTAACATACGTAAGTCTGTAGATGCCTTAAGCTGCATTCTGTTAGGGACTGTACCATGCAATGAATGCCTGTCATAATTTTGTGAAAAAAACAAATTAAAATCCCCTCCAACTAAAAAGGCACCCAACGTAGATTTGGATACCTTATTTAACAGAGTGTGGGGCATATAATTTATATTAAGTCATTTGCTTCCCATACAGAGTCTCTTGTAATATAACAAATCGTCCCATAGGGTTCATAAGAAACCAACTGAAAAGGGCACATGTAGAAATTAAAATGGCTACTCTTGCTTTTTTCCTGTTGTTAGTTGCAGAATAGACTGTGGAGCAAAAGGCCCTAGCACACTTCAAAGCGCCTGTAAAATTAAAGTGTTTCCCCTGAATGAAGGCTATATCTGCTTTCAGAGTCCGTGACTCCCGCAGCAGAAGCCGTCGTTTCATATCAGAGTTGAGGCCCTTACCATCAGGGTAACATACCTCACCATTTTTTCCACCCCCAAAAAAAGGGAGGGATATGACACAAAAAGGGCAATAGAACACAAATCAAGAACAGACAAAGAAAAACACAAGAAAAAGAGAATTCAGAGAAAAACAAACAATAGTATGAATCCGTAACCAGAGAAAAATTGCACAAATTAATTGAGAGAGAATGTAGAACCAACCTCTGGAAAGGGAGGAGAAGAAGACAGAAGGATTTAAACAGGCAGTTTCTCTACCCAATCTCGAATCTCCACCCTCTCAGGACACGGTCCCAGACCCAGGTCCGGTATAGACCGTAGTTGGGGCACAGTGAGTTCACTACAGAAATAAAGATGCGGAATATGATTTCTCAATACGAAATGGAAAACCGTGAACAATAAATAACAATAAAAAAAAAAAACGCCACCCCAACCAAGACACCTAAGGGTTAAGTCATAAAAGCAATGAACGCCCACAAATAAAAACACATTAAGATAGGAAACCAATGAAAGTCGGTGAGCTTCGTACTTAGCACCCCGGACTAAAATCTTGGAGAGTACGTGAGGTGGTGCCAGCGGAAGCTTTCTCCCTGCGGAATCTTCCACCGTCGAGCGCCTTCTTTTTGAGGGCGATGTCTGACAAACTGGCGAAGGTGATAGGAATCCCAAGTCCCAATCCAATAGCTGGGGGATAGGAATTTGCAAAGTCTCACAGAAAGAGGTTAGGTCCTCATGGGATTTGATTGGAACAGAGCGTCTGTCTTTTCTTGCTGTGAAAGCAAACGGGAAGTTCCATCTATATAGGATCTGCTTGTTCTTCAGAGTGGTCAGAAGGGGCTTCAAGTAGCATCTTTTCTGGAGCGTGATCCAGGACAGGTCGGGAAATAGTTGGATCTGGGCTTCCTTAAATTTCAGAATACGTCTGGAACGTGCCTTAGTCATGATGGCTTCCTTCACAATGAAGTTGTGGACACAGCAGATGATGTTCCTGGGAAGACCCTTTGGTACAGAGTGCCCTGTTCGCTCTGTCAACTTTAATAGGAGATGTAGGAGAGTCCCCCAGGATTTTGTTTAAGATGGTGACCAAAGTTAATGAGATTTTCTCATCCTCAACAGACTCCGAAAGCCCCCTCACTTGGATATTGTTCCTACGCCCTCTATTATCCAAGTCCTTAACATGGCAACTCAGGTCTCGTTTACGCAGTAATAGACAGGTGAAGGTGCGACAGACACTTCCGGATAGCATCATGGTCCTATTCTAGTGATTCAACCCTCATCGTTAATTGTTTAATATCATGACATAGGCATCCCTAACTTCAGATCCGTACCTGAAAATCCAGCTTTGTAGGAAGTTGTTGAAGGTACTCAGCCCATGGGGGCAGCATCCTGAAGTCTATAGGTTGTGTAGCCTCTCCTCTCTGGTGAAACTCTAAGGCTTCAGGACGCAAGTTATGTGGGCTCATGACCAAGGAATGGGGAGAGTGGGAGCCCATGGAGTCTCCCTGGGATTCAGGCCCAAGGTGAGCAGATGGTGGGGAGGAATACACAAAGGAGCACTGGCTATTTCCATGGGGCATGGAGATATGAGGCAGGGTGTCAAGTGAGGGGAAGACCGTACCTGAGGACTGGAGAGCTGCCTGTCTTTAGCTATGACCTTTGGAGGCAGATTCAGGATGGAACCAGGAGATGAGCAGGAATCACGGAGCACTGAAGACTCCAGGTGCACTTTTGACGTCCGCTGGCAGCAGGGATCAGAATTCAAGGCTTGGGGCCTGAGGGCTGCAGGCAAGAGATGGCAGGGCCAGAGCTTGTGCAGGGGCTGTCTCTGTGGAGACGTGAAAATGACGTGGGGGCAGAGCAGGAACTCCTCAGCAATGAAGAGTCCCACTGGCTGAAGCCCGATGGTGCCGACAAAGCAAATGGGCCGCACTGTTTCCCGTCCACAGATGCAGCCTCAGCCACGCATCCCGAGTCTTGCGAAGGGGAGGCAGATACCAGCACCAGCGAAGTGTCTTTGGCTGTTGCTTGCCCTCGGAGGTGAGTAGACTGCAAAAAGGGAGCGCTGCAGTAGTGGATAGTCCTGGTCACCACGTGGCAATGGCGGCGGCAGGGGGGACAGGCCGCAACGTGCAGCGCTTCTGGTGAGAGAGCTTTCCAGGGTCGGGAGCTGCTGAGGGGGGTGACAGCAGAGGATCTCTAGGTTGTGCGACCACGATTTTTCCCCATCTAGGACCAATAGTAAAGTAGGTGGGCTTAAAAATACGCAGTTTGGAGCAGGAGCTCAGCTGGTGTGCAACCCTTCAAAGAGCCTTTGGGTCACGCCCCCTTAAGTGACGCCCCTTATTTGTTCGGAGATGGACTTCCTCTCTCTACCTCTTTTCTTTATTGGGTTTTCCTAATAGAGATAGGAGTTATTTTTTCCCTACGTACAATTTCCAATATGGAGCATTTGAAGCCATGTGCACACCACAACATATGAATGTATTATGGCGAGCTACATTGTTTTTCATTTTGTTTACTTCATTTTATCAACCTTGGAACTGAGTGAAACAGACCGTAAGTAATGCCGGATAACGAAGAGGAGTCTCCGCTTCAAGTCCCTGCCTCATTTGCTTTTGTAAATCGAAAGAGAGAATATTTTGGAAGGTATTAAAATTGTACCTATAATAAAATATAAAATGTTAGAATGTGAACTGGATAACCATTATTTTAGACTTTTTTTTTTTTTAGATGATTACTGACATCTAGATATTCCTTTGGTAAACTTTATTATTTGCGGTTTGGCTGAGAGTGGATCACAACAGTAATGTTATACTTGAGGAAGCGTATCAAGTGAGTATGCGCAATGCGGTTTTGTGATCCACAAAAGAATGTAATAAAATCCAATAAAACCCACTTTTTGTCATCCGACATCACTTCCGATTTGTTTCACTCTGCTCCGTTACATGGTTTATTAAATGAAGTGTAATATAAAAATGTTGTGGAAAATAAACCACTTTTACTTAAATCCTAATCTTATATTGATGCTGTATTTTTGCACAGTCATATATATTAAAAATAAAGTCCACTTTATTAGAATTGAATATTAAAAAATTACAGTATGATATCAAAAAGAAGATAAACCGGCCGATAAATTGTATTGGTGGGTTGTAGATGCGTAGCTAAACGGGGTTGTACATTGGCCAATACCCTCTCACCCAGCAATTTCGTTTCTGATAATAATCCCAAAACTTGGCTTTCAAAAGTTTTTTGTCAATGTGCAGCACACAGATATACAGTTTGTAAATTTGCAACGGTAGCTAAAACATTTTACGCAATGAATAACAACAAAAGGTTTGAGATTAAACATTTTTTTAACTGTAACTCTTCACATTTCATATATATATTATGTACTTTCTGTGACATGATCTATGTCGGCTCCACCTCTAGAAGGGTGAAAATTAGGATCTGTTAACATTTATCTTATACTCAGAAGGAAACATGAGTAAAGGCTAAGAGAGCGTGAAACGCGTAATGCACAGCATTGGACAAAAAACTCACTGAAAACCAAATCCTAAAAATGTTCATAAAGTTGCCGAAATAATGTTCGTTTTTTGTTGTGTTTTGCATTTTTTTGGTGCTTTTTTTTTTTGCAGAAATGCACAGCATTAGATTTGCTGTGTATTTTTGCAAAAAGCGTTACATAGACTCCAATAGTAAATTTTCTTCCCAGCTCAATTGTTTTTTGCAGCATATTTCAAATAACGACTAGCAAATAAACGAGCAGAAGAAAAACATTCTGTGGAGACAACAGAAAGCTTTTACTATACAAGTGTATAGGACCTCTTTTCAGTCTTTTTTTCAAAGTTTTTATAAAACGAAAAACTCTGAAAAAACGGACGTTTTGGTGTGCAATGGAGACAAAGCCTAAATTTGTCCATAGACCTATTTTTGAATCTGCTCTTTTTTGATATGATGTTGTAATTTTTGAATATTAAATTCTAATAAAGCTGACTTTATTCTTAATATATGGGACGGTGCTGGACTATCTTTTTCCTAATTGGAAAGTTTGAAAGTATGTTTGTTATGTGAGTACATACCTATTTTCACTCTCACTTTGAGGGTTTTATTGGATTTTATTACATTCTTTTGTGGATCACAACAGTAATGTTATACTTGAGGAAGCGTATCAAGTGAGTATGCGAAATGCGTTTTTTATGTAATAGGTTACTTTATTACATGGTTGCCAATAAGCGGTACATTTTAAATGTACAGTGCGCATATATATATATATATATAGTATACATATATATATATATTTATACATATATATATATATATATAGTATACATATATATATATATATATATATATATATATATATATATATATATATATATATGCACTGTACATTTAAAATGTATCGCTTATTGGCAACAATGTAATAAAGTAACCTATTAAATAAAAAACGCATTTTGCTACAAGGCCTTGTCATCGACGGCCGATATGTGTCGCCATGGCTTAGGACTGCGGTGAAGTGAAGCCGAGTAAATAGGTCGGCAGCATTAGGTTGCAGACATCTTGTTTATTTTTACATCACTACTTAGAGTAGTGGTATTCCAGGATGGCTTTTACTGGAGCAGTCTTAGAGCTGGGTGGGATGACTGCTCCCACATATCCATCCCAGGATTTCCTTGGCCTATAAAGCCAGGAAGTCAGGTGTGCTGGGTGTGGTACGCCACTCCTAGCCTGGAGTTGTAGAGGAAGGTTCTGCTGTGGGAGTCTCTATCAGAGAAGCTGGGAAAAACTACCTTATCTGCTTGAGAGACTGTTATGGTGAGCTGAACCTGTTTTCTGTTAACCCTTTTGATGCCTGAAGCAAGGTTACATTTTATGTTGTTTGCACCCTGCTGAAGTCAAGCTATTTCTGTTCTGTTTGGACTTCTTTAAATAAAAACCCATTTAAGTTGAACTATCTGGTGTCTGTTGTCCCTGTGATGGAGCTGAATCCACGCAACATATATATATATGTACATTTAGCAAGCACCAAGTAGTTTCCCATACCCAACATAATTTACCCCTTTTTTGGTAAAATATTACTATATTTGTACTACACCAGTCGGTTCCTGGAGAAACAACCTATCCAAGGACTAGCGGAGGCAGCACGGCCATAGAGCATTTAATATATTCAAGTTATCATGGGTGCTGTACCGCTGGAGTACCAACGGAACCATATATAAATATTCAAATCTATTCATCTTAAAATACTACACAAAATTTGTGCTTTGTGGGTTTGTTTAATTTTTTTTGTTTTAGCTCTCTCAAATCCTTCTCTCAGGTAAAGAACAGCCTTTTTCATACCTTTCAGTGTAATAGATCCACACTATGCATCAAAGCTGTGATCTGTGAGCTGCCATGTTGACGGTTGTGGCTACGATGATTATATTAAAATACAATAATTAGAGATGGCCGAATTGATTCTAACGAAGTGGAATTCGTTTAGAATTTCAGGAAAACTTCGATTCTGAACGAAGTCAAAGTTTGGGGTGATTCGCGGGAACGAAGTGTGTTTTTAATTGATAAAATGGCTGCGAGCACATGGCGTTACATGGGGCAAAGAAGTCTGGGAGGAAGAAAGGCATAGCCTACATGACGTGCGGAGATGAAGCAAATCAGAGACCGGCGGGATTCTGTGATGTCACCGCACTATATAAGTCCGGGCGCGACGCTGGCAGCTCACACCGCTCTCACTGTGCTGTGTAGGGAAGGTGCTGCCGATGCTGCTTATGATATCTGATACTACACTTTTATACAGAGATTTTTTGGGGGGGTGTCACAGCTTGTCTCAGAGACTGCTTTTCTTACGTTCTAATTCTGATTTTGTGGGGAATTGGAACTGAAGTCCAGTGTGCGTCCAATTCAGCTGCATATGCATTTTAATGCGATCTGCTCAGTTCTTGAGCACATTGAATATCCAAGGGTTATCTAAGCCTGTTGCTGTTGTATTCAGTTAAAGAAACAGCGTTTTTACAATCCAAATACCACTTAATTTTTGGTTGCTCATTTATTTTGCGCAATTTAGATCCAAGGGTTAATTAAGCGTTGTACTGCTGTTGTGGTCACTAAAAGAAACGTTTTTTTTCACCGCCAAAGAAGAAATTTTGGCTGTAGCATAATTCATATCCGAAGGTTAATTACGAGTTTTCTGTTGTGTTCCGTAAAATACACGCCGTTTTAACACGCTACAAACCTGATAATTGTTGGCAGCACATTTCTTTTGCGCAATTTGCATCCAAGGGTTTACTAAGTATTTTTTTGCAGTTGTATTTAGTAAAAGAAACATTTTTCACCGCCAAAGAAGAAATTCTGTAGCATAATTCATATCCGAAGGTTAATTAAGCCTGTTTGTGCTTTTATATTTAGTAAAATACACAGTGTTTTTAAACGGCACATACAAGTACATTTTTCCTGCCCATTTGTGAAGCGCAATTTATATCAAAGGGTTATCAAAGCCTGTTAGTGAGTTAATTTGGAGTCAAATACAGGGTGTGTATTTATCATATACAGATATCTTCATCAACAGAGTCTGTACATTTTTGAACAAACAGTATGTCAGACAGAGAGGTGGCAGGCTCTTCACCTGCGAGTGGCAGTGGCACAAAAATTCCTGGAGCAGGCCCAGGTCACAGCACAGCAAGGGGACGTTGCAGCAGGGGTCACTCGGTGAGGCCAGAACTGCCGGTGTCATCTAGCGGCCGTGTGTTGTTCAGCAACCCAATGGTTCTTGATTGGTTGACTAGGTCATCCACTTCCTCCCAGATGACATCTGACAACCCCAGCCAAGAGTCGGTGGGAACATCAGACACAACCCTTAGTTGGCATGGCCCAGGAGCGGGACAGTGGCCCTCACTTGTCCTCAAACCCGCCTCTGTCCCATCCCTCAGCCAGAGATCTACTATGTGATCTTGGCTCAGCGCCACTATACAGCGAGGATGAACAATTTGAGGAGAGCAGTCAGCAGCTACTTGGCCGCTAAGAAATGGGGCCAATATCCCCTGCTTCTTGTAGTAGACGGCAAAGTATAGTGTGGAGAGTGGCATGGGAGGTCATGTTGTGAGGGGTCGGCCTCTGCACACCAAGACCGGTGATAAGGACAGCAGTGACAATGAAACACAAATTGATGATGATGTAGCCGACCGCACTTGGGAGCCGGGTGAAGCAAGGGCTTCATCATCGTCAGGAGAAGAGGGCGTCAGCTTGCGCGTCAGGCAGCAAGGTTGTGTGGCCGTGAGTCAGCAGGGTAGCAGCAGTGTGAGGTCGGGAGCCAAGCGGCCACGGGGTTGAAAACCCGCTTCGCAGGTCCATGAAAGTAGCGGCACAGGGGCTCAGCGAGGCAGCGGCGGTAGTAGTCACTCAGTGCGGAGCGTTGGCGGTAAAATCAGATACTCGGCGGTGTTGCAGTTCTTTGCTAAGACACTGGAGGAGCCGAATATGGGTAAACGTAGAATCTGTGGGCAGAAAGTGAAGTGTGGCCAGGGAGCTAACGTTGGCACCACGACCCTGCGTCAACACATGCAGCGTCACCATCCGGTGGCCTGGGAGAAACGTGGCTCAGATGTGGTGGTCCATCCTGCCGCCGCAGCAACAGCAGCGCCCAGTGCCACGCATGGCATTTCAGCCAGTCAAGGCTCCACCACCTCTGCAGAAGGGAGCTGTTTCTCTTTGCCATCATCTTCCGGTCCAGATGCTCATGCTCCTCGCTACTCATGGCGCCAGCAGTCGTTCAACGAGGCGATTGCAAAGAGACAACAGTATGCGTCCAACCATCCTAAGCTGCAGAAGCTGACCGTGCTCCTGTCCAAGTTGTTGGTACTGCAGTCCCTCCCTTTCCAAATGGTGGACTCTGCACCGTTCAGAGAACTAATGGCTTGTGCCGAGCCGAGATGGAGAGTTCCAAGACGTAATTTCTTTTCCAAAAAGGCAGTACCAGCACTTCATAAATATGTAGAACAGAAGGTGGGCCAGTCCTTGAGCTTATCTGTTTGTTCCAAGTGCACGGCAGCGCGGACGTCTGGAGCTGTAACTACGGTCAGGGCCAGTACATGTCCTTTACGGCCCACTGGGTGAATGTGCTTCCTGCCCAGGCAACCAACAACTTGGACAGGAGACGCCGCTTTCTCCTCCACGTTGTCAAACTGCGGCTCCTGCGCCAATGTCCGCCTCCTCCACCACCATCTCCGCCTCCACAAGTACTGCTCCATCATACCACATGTGTAGGGCACAGTGGTGTCACGCACCTGGCTTGCCTCGGCGAACGAAGTCACACAGGTGAGGAACTGCTCCGCGTCATGCAGCAAGAAATCGATGTGTGGCTTTCTCCGCGCCAACTGCAAATCGGAACCATGGTGATGGACAATGGGAGGAACATGGTGTCCGCGCTGCACCAAGGAGGGATGGTCCATGCGCCCTGCATGGCGCATGTGTTCTGGTTGTGAAAAGGTTCCTGAAGTCTTCCACCGATCTTCAGAAGATTCTGAAAATGGCCAGGGAACTGTGCATGCACTTCATTCATTCCTACAAAGCCAGGAACACCCTCCTCGAGTTGCAGCGGCAGAACGGCCTCCCCCAACACACACTGATATGCGATGTTTCCACCCGTTGGAATTCCAGCCTGCACATGTTGGACCGACTGTATGAACAGAGAAAGGCCATTAACGATTTTCTGATGATCCAGGCGGACAGGAGTACTCCCTTGTGTAACTTTGATGTCAGCCAGTGGCAGCTCATGCGTGACACCTGCCGTTTGTTGAGGCCATTCGAGGAGGCGACGTTATTTGTCAGTCGCCAGGACTACGGGTTGAATAACGTCATTCCACTGCTTCATGTCCTGGAACAGATGCTGAAAAATCTGTCTGGGCAGGGGACTGGAGACGTGCCGACTACATCTCGCGGCCACATAAGTCCGGTGGGGACTGAAATGGAGGAGGAGGAGGAGGACATTGGAACAGAAGCATTGTCTGGTGAAATGAGTGGATTTTCTACCCAGGTGACAAGAGAGGAGGAGCAGGAGCAGCTGGAGGAGGTAGATGGAGATGAGGAAGACGAGGCAGATGACCCGCAAGCACCGTGGCAGTATAAAATGGAGATGGAGGCAGGGATCCCCTCAGAGTCACTTGTGCAGATGGCCCGCAGCATGCTGATTTGCCTGGCTAGTGACAACCGCATAGTCACCATCTGGCAGAGGGATGACTTCTGGCTCTCTACCCTATTGGACCCTCGCTACCGGTCCAGAATGGGAGCCTTTTTCCCAGCTGCTGAGATGGAGGACAAACTCAAATACTATAGGGAAATCCTCCGTAATCAGTTGGCCGCTGCCTATGTGCGGCATCGTCCCTCCTCAGACAGGTCTGACCGAGGGGTTCTTCAGCACTCACGTACTACTGTCGTGGCTTCTGGGCGAAGGGTGGGGGGGGGGGTAGGAGCAGTACCAGCTCCATCAGCAGCAACCTAAGTCTGAAGTCGCTGATGAGCAGCTTCCTTCACCCGCCTAGTAGGGAGGCCAGTCGCCAGCAGCAGCAGCAGGACCTAGAGCAGTCCCTGAACCAACAGGTGGGGGCCTACTTGGACAGCACTCTGCCACCCCAGTTAGAAGATCCGCTGGACTACTGGGCAACCAAACTAGATGTGTGGCCGCAACTTGCTGAGTTTGCACTGTCCTGCCCGGCCAGTAGTGTGGCATCAGAGCGGGTGTTCAGTGCGGCGGGGGCCATCATTACCCCAAGGAGAACCCGCTTGTCCACGGGAAATATGGAACGACTGACCTTTGTCAAGATGAATCAGGCGTGGATCATCCAGGATTTCCACACACCAATGCCTTAGGCGTCAGGCCATGACGCCTCACCAAAACTTTAAGAAATTAGTTTGGGTTCAAACTACCTGCCTCAGCCACTATTCTGATGCCGCCACCCGCCTGATGCCAGACATCTGCTGCCAATTTCTCCATCTGCCTACCACCATCTTTACCAGGTACTGGTATTGCCACCCACCTCCATACTCTGTCATTGTGCCACCTCATGTTGCTGGTGCCATGACCTCCACACTTTGTCATTGTGCCACTCTCTGACCTCATGCTGCTGCTCCTGCCGTCACCTCCACTCTCTGTCATTGTGCCACTCTGTGGCCTTCTCCAGTTTTTGCCACCTCCAGAATGTCATTGTGCCACTGTCTGACCTCATGCTGCTGCTGTTGCTCCTGCCGTGCCCTCCACACTGTGTTATTGTGCCACTCTGTGGCCTACTCCTGTTTTTGCCACCTACAGAATGTCATTGTGCCACTCCCTGACCTCATGCTGCTGTGGCTGCTGCCGTCACCTCCACACTCTGTCACTGATGTTGCCACCTGAGCCCTCAGCTTGTTTTTTTCCAGCTGTCACTGCTTCAGTTTATTGGTCAGTTTTGCCCTCTTAAGTGCCCAGGGAATTTTATAGTGAAGCGATTCTAAGAGCGGCAGCAGTCATATGCCCTGTCATACTAAAACACAACATTGTATGAAGATCACACCAAACTCCCTCTGCATATTTAAGCATGGCACAACATTCTACAGCACCCTACAGGCTATGTGCAGCCTGGAAACAGCTGGTTTTTAACGCGATTCGTCCCGAAGTAATACGGACCGAAACAAATTTTGTTGGACAATTTGGCGAAGTCAGCGAATCAAATTTTTTAGAAATTCGCCCATCTCTAACAATAATGAATGAATGCTGGTCATTTCGTAAAAGGATTTGTATATTGTTTTTCCCTTCCCTATCCCACTTAGCACATGAAAATTAGCTGAGTGGAAGGAATGATCTGGCAGAGCTATGTTTGTACTGTAGCTGTGATTATGGTAGATAATCACGTTATAACACTGTATTGTTCTCCCCACAAGCAGGTATGGCATATTAGTCAGCTATTGCCGTTAACGATTGATCGCTCAGGGTTCAGTAGAAGGGGTAATGTGTGTCATGGGGGAGAGTGAGCACCCTACCTCCAATGTATGGCCAGCATTAGTTCTTTCGTTATCTCTGCAGTGATTCATAAGATAATAAGTAGCTAAGGTGGAAAAGTAATACTTCATCTCTGCTTCCTTCCTCTGTGAATATTACAAGTATGTGACTTTTTTCACAAGTTTCTAGTCCCCATTCAATATTATTGCTTGACATAACCATGTGAGAAGAGGAAAAAGAAATAACACCGTATCCAGCATCTATTGTGAATAATATGGCTAATTTCGTTCTGGTAGATTTATTTCACCACTCACTAGTATGGCCAGCATTAGATCTAGTCTTATCGCTGCAGTGCTTTATGAGATCACCTTTAGCTAAGCGAGAAGGACTAAAGCAGCATTCTGCCTCTACTGTGAATATAAACAAAAGCTTATGGGGAAGAGCTCATCAGCACCATTGGATGTAGTGCTCGTCAATTAACATGTGACTCAGGAGAGTCTTGCAATGTAAAGAGATTGAAGCCAAATCATTGAAGTTCATCTACAGACAACTATTTCAGGGTATTTGCCCTCAGTGCAGAGTAGAATTTGCTGGGTAAGAGGCAAGTATGGCTTGGAAGGGGTAATGTATCTCATTGGGGAGAATGAGCACGATGACGGTGTGTGTGAGGACTTTTTCACCTCACAAGGTATTTTGCATATAAACAACGGTTTATGGGAATTCGCTACAGAGCTTGCCAGCGGCATCTATTGGACATAGTAATTCTCAATATTTTTTTTTATACACAGGGCTGATCAGTATTAGTCATTAATTACATCTGAAAAGAGAGCTGTTCTATATCTAAAAATTGTCAGTTTCCGATAGCATGTGATTGTCTTGTTTGCTCTTTACAGCAAACAACTGAAGGAACCAGTTCCTGCACAACCAAGTATAGAAGATATTATTGAGGCCGTACTAAAAGAGTGTCGGAAAGAAAATGTGAAGTACAAGATTATGGCTCTAAAATGTGCTGCAGATGTTCTTGAATCCACAAAGGAGGATCACTTCCAGGAATTAGCTGATATCCTTTTTCCTATGATAAAAAAGGTACAACTATATTATTCAAATTTTATATAAAGATTTATGTCATATAGTTTGTAAGGCTGAAAAAAGACAAGACGTCCCGCCAGTTCAGCCTATTTTGCTAAAGTGTTGCTAGGTGTTTATCCAGAGCAAGGCAAAAAAAAAACAATGAGGCAGGACTCAATTGTCCTCATTTTAGGGAAAAATTCCTTCCCGACTCCAATCTGGCAATCGGAATAATCCCTGGATCAACGACCCTACTCCAGAATCCTAGTCACTATAACTTGTTATATTATTCCGCTCCAGAAATGCATTCAAACCGTTTTTGAACTCTGTTATTGAATTCACCATAAGTTCCTCTGGCATAGAGTTCCACAGTCTCACTGCTCTAACAGTAGTTTCATAGTTTCATAGTTTGTAAGGCCGAAAAAAGACGAGACGTCCATCCAGTTCAGTCTGTTGTGCTAAGGTGTTTATCCAGAGCAAGGCAAAAAACCCCAATGAGGTAGAAGCCAATTGTCCTCATTTTAGGGAAAAATTCCTTCCCGACTCCAATCTGGCAATCGGAAAAATCCCTGGATCAATGACCCCCCCTCCAGAATCCTAGACACTATAACCTGCTATATTATTACGCTCCAGAAATGCATCCAAACCCTTTTTGAACCCTCAGTGAATTCACCATGACAATTTCCTCTGGCAGAGAGTTCCACAGTCTCACTGCTCTTACAGTAAAGAATCCCTTTCTATGTTTATGTAGAAACTTTCGTTCCTCAAGACGTAGAGGATGCCCCCTTGTTTTAGATACAACCCTGGGTATAAATAAATCTTGGGAGAGATCTCTATATTGACCTTTGATGTATTTAAACATATTTATTATGTCCCCCCGAAGCAGTCTTTTCTCTAAACTAAACAACCCCAATCTTGCTAATCTTTCTGGGCATTGTAGTCCACCCAGTCCTTTTATTATTTTTGTTGCCCGCCTTTGTACCTGTTCAAGCTCTACAAGGTCTTTCCTGTGCACTGGTGCCCAAAACTGGACACAACATTCCATGTGTGGTCTAACCAGTGACTTGTATAATGGGAGAATAATGTTCTCATCATGTGTCTCTATGCCCCTTTTAATGCACCCCATGCTCCTATTTGCCTTGGCAGCTGCTGTCTGACACTGGCTGCTACAATTAAGTTTACTGTCCACCAGGATTCCCAAGTCCTTCTCCATGTCACTTTTACCCAGCCTTTTTCCATTTTTAACATGTAGTCATGTAATGGATTTTTCCTCCCCATGTGCATAACCTTGCATTTATCTGTGTTAAACCTCAATCAGCCATTTCCCTGCTCAGGCCTCCAACTTATCCAGATCCCTTTGTACTAACACATTATCCTCTATTGCGTTGATTACTTTACAGAACTTAGTATCGTCTGCAAAGATCGATATTCTACTGTGTAATCCCTGTGTAAGATCATTAATGAAAATGTTGAAGAGGATAGGGCCCAATACTGACCCTCAGTGGTACCCCACTAGTAACAGCAATCCAGTCAGAGTATGTACCGTTAATTACTACCCTTTGTTTTCTATCAGTGAGCCAGTTGCTTACCCACTTGCACACATTTTCCCCCAGTCTATGCATTCTCATTTTATTTACCAACCTTTTATGCGGCACCGTATCAAATGCTTTAGAAAAATGTAGATATATGACATCCAGTGCCTCACCCCGATCCAATCTAGCACTGACTTCCTCATAGAAGCTGATGAGATTAGTCTGACAGGACCGATCCTTCATAAACCCATGCTGGAACGGCGTTATACATTTATTTTCAGTGAGATACTCCAGGATAGCATCTCTGAGTAAACCTTCAAACATTTTACCTACAACAGAGGTCAAACTTACCGGCCTATAGTTTCCTGGATCACGTTTTGACCCCTTTTTGAATATTGGCACTACATTTGCTATGCGCCAATCCTTTGGGACATACCCTGTTATTAAACAGTCCATGAATATTAAGAATAGGGGCCTATCTATGACCTCACTTAACTCCCTTAGGACATGTGGTTGTATGCCATCTGGACCTGGGGATTTGTCTATTTTAATCTTAAGACGGAGCGGCACTTCTTCCTGGGTTAGACAAGAAACTTTTAAGTTGGAGTTTACCTCATCCCTCTGTTCAACAGGAAGCTCATCCTCCTCAGTAAATACAGTGGAGAAAAAAAGTGTTCAATAGGTTTGCTTTTTTCTCATCGCCCTCTATAGTCTCTCCCTCTGTACTTTTCAAAGGGCCAACATTTTCTGTTTTAATCTTTTTACTATTTATAGAGTTAAAAAATATTTTGCGGTTAGTTTTACTTTCTATAGCGATGTCTTTCCTTCTCCAGCTTTGCTTCCTTTATCTTTATTTTACACACTTTATTTTTTTCCCTATAGCTTCTTAGCGCCTCTTCACTACCCTTTCTATGTTTATGCCATACACATATCAGATGCATAGACTTTGGTGTTAATGTTTAATCTGAGAGATACAGAGATCCTTATATGGTGCTGTAGGATGTGGATGGCAAATACTTCTCACAAAAAGTTAGGGATATTTGGCTTTTGGTTGAAGTTTCAAGATGAACATACAATTTTTTGACATTTTTTTTTATAGTCCATCTCTTGCCTTTACAAGGAAAATGTCTAACTGTTCAGTGTTACAGTACTTCTTGGACAACTTGCTGATTTCGAACAAGGAGTTTAATTGCAAAATTCACAACAGGTGTTTGATCTTTAAATCACCCAATAAATTTAGGGGATCAATTTGAATTGGGAATTAAACAGTCCTCCTCATCATGCTGTTCACATTTTGAAATCATGAGACCAAGTTAACACCTTACAATTCATCTATCGTACATCACCATTGCGACGCTTCGAGAAGGATGCTTTCAGACTGAAATGGACACTGAGCTTAGAGAGTCACAATGTCATTAGCAGATTGTATCAGAGATATAGGGTAACTGCATGAGTCACAGGAAGGTAAAGAAATGGACATCATTTGGCCATATCACACACTGATGACCACTTAATTCTAAATAATGGCATGTAAATTCCACAGAACTCCAGGCATATTTAAGGAAGGTGAGAGGCAACCAAGTGTCACGTCAGACCATTTGGAACTGTTTATATCAGCGTGGTCTGCCTGCAAGATGACCTGACCACACCACCAGACACAGGCATCAACGTCTTGGATGGGCCAGGAAGCAAAGATGCTGGAGACATTAAGGAGAGCACTACACAGTATATTAGCCAGGTCATGTACACTTGTCAGTCGTCTAGCACACAGACATCGCTGACGCAAATGGTTACGAATGGTCTGACGTGACACTTGGTTGACTCTCACCTCCCTTAAACGTGCTTGAAGTTGTATGGCATTCATCATCCAGTTCCGCAGGGCTCTGTTTATAATAAAGCTGTCATCAGTGTGTGATGTAAAGGATAAACTTGATATATTCCAGTACCCGTGTATAGAAATTCCAGTAGGTATGTAGTAAAACACACTCTTAATTATAGATAAGTTAAAACGCAGTTTTGGCTCTTATTCGTAACAAACTCCTAGTAACACAGAACTTCAATATAAACTATCTCCAATACTAATTACCACTAGCACCTGATATGCTAACGAGTATACACAGCAAATACAATGGATTCAAAGCAGACACAAAATACAATGTGTACAAACAAAATATAACAAACATAGTTTACTAATATATATATACAAAAGATCTGACTTATAATTCAAACCTTGCGGGAATCTAGTGTCCAAAGTAAGGATCCAGTAATTTTCCCTATTAGTGAGGGTTTTCCTCCAATCCCCTCCTCGTACAGGTTTGTTAACACTTTCTATAGCTGTCACTTTAAAATATTTCAAATTAGCTTGGTGAACAACCCAGAAATGTTTGGAAACCCCTGAGATATTATGGACTCTAGAATGTTTTGAGTCATAAACATGTTCCCTGATCCTACTGTGTACAGCTTATGTATTGTAATCTACATTCTTCACACCAAATCATGACAGTTAAGAAAACTGTGAACTTTATACTCTTTCCTTGTAACGAAAGAAGAAAAACTGTCAGCTTTAATCATGTATCTGCAAATGACGGAGAGAAACAATGACCCCATTGGACAACCTTATATCTGCAAATAAGAGCCAATGTTTGAGGAATGGAGGTATATAGAGCAACAATATCACATGAGACCCACTTAAAGGTCGGCTTCCATACCACACTGTCCATATATTCAAAACCTCCTTGGAATCTCGAAGATAACTAGGGGATCTGAACACTAATGGTTGCAAGTGTCGGTCCAACCGGGTATTAATATACTCATATATGGACCCTATACCTGATATAATAGGGCGCAATGGAGGTGGGAAGATCCCTTTGTGGACTTTAGGAAGTGCGTGGAAAACTGGAATTTTGGGAAATTTTACAACCATGCTCTCCTTCTGTTTAACAATGAGAATACTCAATGTGATATCTACCTCCAACAACTTCTACACTTGATTATTGAAACAACTAGTGGGATCCCCAGATAATTTCCTATAAACATCAACTTCATTTAACATCTTGTTGACTTCCATGAGGTACAAACCCTTTTCTCATATTACCACTGAACTCCCTTTGTCAGATGCTCGTACAATAAGATGTGAATTTTCCTGCACCTCTTTCAGAGCCCCAAACTCCCCTCTAGTCAAATTCCTATGACCTTGGGGTTGTTTTAAATATAAATCCCTGAGTTCTTGTTCCACCAGGAATTGAAAATCACTATTCTACTGTAAATCTATTCTACTGTAAATCTACATCATCCACATCTATGTTGTCCATCTGGGACCTGTCATTGTTAAGCTTCTCTAGCAATAAAATAGATCTCTATTCTGCAAAATCCAAAC
The DNA here is from genome assembly GCA_025379985.1 of Phyllomedusa bahiana. NCBI lineage: Eukaryota > Metazoa > Chordata > Amphibia > Anura > Hylidae > Phyllomedusa > Phyllomedusa bahiana. Next base: position 75,046 of record JAODAL010016313.1, read on the forward strand.
CTCTGGGGAATAAATTGGGTGTTATGTCAATGGGAACATTATCTCTGGGAACTAAAGACTCTGTATGGAAGTGTTGTATTACCTGATGAAACGATTCACATCTTTAATACTTTGTAAAGGTTAAAATCCACCATAGGTACATAACTCAAACCTCTACTAAGTACACATGCAGACAAATTCAATACCGTGAAATCTACACTGCCGTCCTTATAACATTGATGACTTGGAGGATCTGTGGGGGTCTGTATCACATGTATGGGGTTCTGGGCGAGTTCCTCGTTTGATATCTTGGAGGATAACCTCCTGTGCTTCTTGCCCGTCCTCTGCGTGCGTTTCCTAGACGCAATTGACCCCGTAAGTTTTTGAGGACCTGTATACACCCCCAATGTGCCTTTATGCATTACCAAACGGATCTACATATCCTTCTGAATCAGATGTTTCTGTGCTATCTCCTTCCAGCGGGGAAAAAGCCACCTTTTTATCAGTGTGTGATGTAGGCAAAGGACATCCACTTCTTTGACTTTCTGCGACTCTTCCAGTTTCTCTGTATCTCTGTTGCAGCTTGATGACACTCTAAGGGCATGTCCCCACGGCACGGGTTTTCGGACGGTTTTTCAGGCTGTTTGCGGTTTTGCAGACCGCCTGAAAAAACTGGCCGAAAATGAGGACAATGGGGTTCTATGGAAAACCCGTGCAGCAGTCCCCACTGCTTATCAAACCGCCAGCCGCCCGAAAAACATTGTGCTTGCACAATCTTCCGTCCGGTTTTCGGACGGAATCTGTGCAAGCCAATGTGAAGAAGGAGGGCTTTTCTCCGCTCATCGCAGAGAAGAGCCGCCTCCCTTCCCCCGAGGCCGTGTGCACAGCACGCAAACCGGACAAATGCTGGTGGAATAAACCGACCGGTATTTGTCCCTTGCCGTGGGGACAGAGCCTAACACTGTAAGCTGAGTGCAATGTCTCTCATTCAATAAAAAGCACCCTGCACAGCTGAGCAGATCCATGTAACCACTTTAGCTGCATAAACAGCATGTTAGCACCTAAGGTATTGTGTGTGCCAATTGGCCACACTCCACAAATTAGTTGTGCAATTTTCTCTAGTTAAAATCAATAGTATCATAAAAAAGTTTATTGCATTAAAAATTATAAACAATTAAACATATAAACAATATTAAGATTGCTACATCCATCTCCATTGATGTAAACATAAGATTTTATAGCTAAGGAAAAACATCGCCGCCAAATCTGGCATTGGAAGGAAGGAGTAAAGTAATGTGTTTCATTTATTGTGTACTTAGGCTTCTAAGAAAATTGTAGGGACTCGGTCACCAAAGGAAGGAAATGAAGTAGCAGAGAATGAAAAAGCAGAACAACTGCATACAGAATCTTTATTGTGTGCCTTCTCAACTCTAGGCAAGGCGTGGCCTAGAAATCCTGACACACAGTGTAAGTTATACTTTTTGCTCTAGACTTGATAGCAAAAACTGATTTGTTTCTAAGGGTAAAAAAATGATGAATAATTTATTAACTTCTACAAAAAAGTGTATGCCTCATTTCTCTGTTTTCATGGCATGATAGGTTGCTACCATTTTGAAGTTTGCAAGTTAATGTGTGACAGTTTGAAGCTCAGCACATGGAAGGTTCAGCTCAGTGTCCTTCAGTCCATGAACGCATATTTTCAAGGGTAAGATTTGTAACTATTAAATGAGATCTTTTGTTTTTTTTAGAATGTAATTTCTGTGGTTTCTAAAAATGAATTTCCATAATAAATTTCATCAATGTCTGTGGCTGATTGCTACGACCTTACAGAACCTCCACTGATGCCAATAACAGTGCTTTTTCACTGCTTTTTACAAACCCATCCTTCTCTCCAGAGGTCAGAGTTCCTGGTCTTGCACACATTGAGGGCAGTTATATACAATGTGGTAGTTGTACTGTATGTCAGCATCTCCTACTATTATATGGTATTACACATGTGGTTTACTTTTTAAGCAGTGGCTTCAGTCTACTGCAGCCTTGGCAACATCTTGTTAAGTAAGTGTTGGGATTGCCCATCACTGGATGAGGTCAGGCAATGCTTATTGAGGTCACAGAGATTTGACTAGCATTGCTGTGATAGCACTGCTATTGGAGTTTCCGTATCTTGGGATGCTGAATGTGGGGCGCAGCCAGGATGATAGCTAGAGTTACTTGGAAGCTTTAGTACTTCACCATGAGTTTTATGGAGCTAGTATACCTAATGATGCACTATTACAATAGTATGTTACGTAATGTGATCTATTATTATAATTATATGCACAGAGAAAAACCTAACTCCTATTTTCTCTCCAGTACTTTATAAAGATCTCCAATAGGTTTGCCCCACACACAGAAGAAAAGAAGCACCATTATATTGACACTGGAAATAAACTTATGGGGAGATCATTTCTATGGGTGCCAAAGGTGTCTCATGAAGATAACCCCTATCCTCATCCCCTCAAACCCCCAAAACAATAAGCACTTCTCATTTTGCAACATCCATTACATGGCTGGTGACTTCTACAGCACCTAGGTAAAGTTACCACTTAGCCAGTAATTCAGAGGCCCACCTGGTGTTAAGAGCAGGCGACTGGTGTCGGTAACAAATTTAAAATTTTTGGCACAGCAGTTTCTAACAAAAGCATTTTTATTTTTTTTCTTACCCACCTTCCAAGAACCTTTTTTGTGTGAGTTACTGTCGACCTAGAATGTCAACCTAGTCCATATGTATTTGGACACTGACACAAATTTAGTTTTCTCGCCAATGTCATGGGGGCGACAGCACTTTGGGTATAGGCCCTTGCCCTAAGAGGCGGACACTAGGCGGACCCAACGCGTTGGGCCCGCCCCGTTGGCCTATATCCCTCCTGCTGACGCCAGGCTGATTAGTTTTCAGCCTAGTGTCCGTAAGAGGCAGACGCTGCTCTGCAGCGCTGCGGAGTTTTGTTATTTTTCTTTCCTTTGCAGGAAGGTTATTGAGCACCTGGCTCTCACCCGTTGGAAGGTGATGAAGCCTCTGGCTCTCACCTATCAGGGGGGCCGTCAGCGCATAGTTGTACCGTGACGTTGTCCCCCCTGCGGGCATTAGGAACCCAGTCAGTTCTTTAGCTGGCTGGTCTTCCTTTTTTCGCCACTCACCCATCCCCACCTGCTGCCTCCGTGGCCTTTTATGGTACCAAAGGGGTGATGGCGCTACGCCCGAAGACGTTGGAGAGGTAAGTAGGTTTCCCATGGCCCCGTCTCTGCCGCTGCTCTCCCCCTGTCCTCCACACTCCCCATTAGCCATGCTGGTGGCTTCCAGGCGACCTTGCGGTACCGCTGCATTTTTGTTGAGGTGCCGCACCTTTGGGACCTGTCCCTGACCGGGGGTGGGGGGGCAAGGTTGGTCTCCCCAGGGGATGCGGGAGCTACTCACCCGCGGTTGCAGTGTTCCGGCCACGAGTTCAAATTTAGGCTGTGCCTTTCCTGGGTCTGTACTGCCCCGGGGCCGGCTCAAAACAGGTCCGGACCCCTCCCAGGAAGGGGCAGGACCTCCAGTAGCCCAGGCTTGTGTTGGGAGCCTAAACACAGTTTTTCTTGACTGCTTGCTGCATCTCCTGGCTGCCGAGGAGGACACAGCACCTTGGGGTGGTAAAGTTTGCCTGCTTGGGGCCATCTATCCCTGCCCCGCACGCTTTGCAGCCATGTCCCTTTCTAAGGACGATGGGTTAAAACCACCCGCGTCCAAAACAGTGGCGACTTACTTCGCCCGCGCCCGTTGCCACAAGCAATTCCCTTACAGCCAGTCAAGTGCCCTTTGATTCCTTTGCTCTGCTCCTCAGCCGACCGCCCCGGGGCCCGACCCCTCCTGTCAGGAATCGCCGCAGCCCGTATGGAGAGTTTGCGTTAGAGGGTTAGAATTCTCTCTTACTCGCTATCACCTGAGCTCTCTCCTGAAGGTCAGTATTCAGAGATAGACGCTCCATGCCGGGACTCGGCTTCTTTAAGTGGGGACTCCTCTAATTCTGACTCTGAGCCAGACAGAGATGATGGAACGGCAGCAGCGGTCCAAGCCCTTATCCGGGCTGTCAGAGACTCCCTCCATGTTAAGGATGAGGATGTCTCAGCCACCCAGGAGGAGGTTCCCTTTAAGTGCAGCAGGCGGCATCGCTTGGTGTTCCCGACACACCCGGAGTTTTTAGGAACTGATGCCCGGGTGGAAACACCTGATAGGCGTTTGTTTCCTACCAGACGGCTTAATGCGCTTTGTCCTTTTCCGGAGGAATCAGTGACAAAGTGGTCGGGGGTCCCAGACTCTCAAAATCTATGGCCATTCCTGTCACGGATGCGGCATTCCTTAGTGACGGCACAGACCGGCGTCTTGATGGATTTTGAAAGTCCACCTTTGAGGCGGCCGGGGCAGCCCTGTGACCTGCGCTTGCGTCTTTATAGGTCAGCAAGGCTTGCATGGTCTGGGCTAAGCAGCTGCAGCAGAGGCTGTCAGCTGGAGCTTCCACAGAGGAGTTGTTAGGTCTCGCATCCCAGCTTTCTGGCGCGTCCAAGTTCCTGTGTGACACTTCGCTTGAGTCAGCCCGTTTAGTGGCTAAAGCGTCGGCCAATGTGGTGGCCGTGCGCCGTTCCCTGTGGTTAAAGTCTTGGTCTGCGGATGCAGCCTCCAAGAAGTTATTGGTGGTGCTTTCGTTTGTTGGCGGTAAGCTCTTTGGCAAGCGTTTGGACGAGTTAATTTCAGAAGCCACAGGGGGTCGTAGTACGCTCTTCCCTCAGAGCCGGCCAGCGCAGCGTTGGTTGCTTAAGAAACACGCCCATTTTCAGCCTTTTCGGAACTTCTCGTACAGGCCGGCCGCGGGGAAAATTCCCCGCTCCTCGGGAGCAAAACGCTCCTCAGCCAGACCAGCTTCGTCCTGGCAGTCTCGCAGAACGCCCAAGGGTCCTCCTGCCAAGTCGCTCTTGGTCTGAGGGTCTGCCCACACTCGATAAGTTGTCTCGGGTGGGCGACCATCTCCTGCAGTTCCAGGAAATCTGGCAGGTTCAGGTCTACAACGCCTAGGTTTGCGAGGTCGTCACTGCAGGTTACAAGATTCAGTTCAGTCTGCCCGACACGTTTTTTTCTTTCTTCCCTGCCCGCCTCTCCGGCTCAGGCGTTGTCTTTTTTTCTGGCAATCCGCACCCTCCTCCTTCAGGGGGTGATTGTGCCCGTCCCCGAGTCCGAGCGTTTTCTGGGTTTCTATTCAAACTTTTTTATGTTCCCCAAGAAGGTCGGCTCGGTGAGGCCGGTGTTGGATCTCAAGGAGCTTAACCGGTTTGTGCAAGTTACCGGTTTCCGCATGGAGTCGCTCCGGTCGGTGGTAGCCTCTCTGGAGCAGAACGAGTTTCTGGCCGCCATAGATATCAAAGACGCTTATCTGCACGTCCCTATTTCCCAGGCCCACCAACGGTTCCTGCGTTTCGCGGTAGGCTCACGACCTTTTCAGTTCAGGGCTCCGCCGTTTGGCCTCGCGACTGCACCAAGGGTCTTCACAAAGGTCCTAGCGCCCCTGATGGCGATGACTGTTATCCCGTATCTGGACGACCTCCTGGTGACTGTTTCCACCTTGGCCTCTTCTCCCTCCCTCGTCGTGCCTGTCTGGACAGCATCAGGATCACCCTAGACGCTTTGGTGCGCTTGGGGTGGATAGTCAATTTCAACAAGTCCTGTCTGATCCCATCGCAAAGGATGGAGTTTCTGGGGATGATTCTCAACACTCAGGTGGCCAGAGTGTTTCTCCCGCCGGGGAAGATCCAGCAGTTACACTCAGATGCTTCTCTGCTTTTAGATCGCACCCCATGTACCCTTCGCATTTGTATGCGGGTTCTCGGCAGGATGGTGGCTGCTTTCGAGGCTGTGGCCTTTGTGCAGTTTTACTCTCACCCTCTGCAGCGGGCGATCCTGTCCCGGTGAGATGGGTCTCCAATGACCCTTGGGCACAAGGTTCGCTCCCCCCCGGGGGCAGC